>PVKC010001150.1:0-53814 GCA_004027635.1 Crocidura indochinensis
GGTCCGTCCTAGGTTAGCGCAGGCACCTTATCTCCAGCGCCACCGCCCGGCCCCTTGCCCTATTATTTCTAAGAGTATTTATTCCACTCTTATTTTTAGAAGATATGAACCATGGCATTTAGAGTTTTTTTTTCACATTTTATGGATCTCAAACTATTTCTGAATTATCAAAATTATAAGGCAATTGCACAAATAAAGAGCAAAACACATAAAAAATAGCTAGTACTTCCTATTACAAATTCACTACACATACTAATAGAAAATTCATCTTTACTTTAAAAACCAATTTCATTCACTGAAGAATAGCACAAAGAAAACATATCTAACTATTTATCTGTGACTAAGTACTTTTTATTTTCCTTTTGACCAACTGTATTACCTCTTAAAGACAAAACGTTCAATGCTTGGATTCTGTCACTTTTCACATCATGGTTGATAGGAAACCATTTATAACAGCAAATCAAAACATCCAATAAAAGCTTAAAACTTAAGTTTCCAAAATCCTGACAAAATACAAAACCAATCAAGATATAAAAGCTATTAAAATATTGCCCTCACTTAAAGATATCACAGGTTTAACATTAAAAAAAATACATAATGATGGCACTTCATGCTCATAAATTACTTACTTTCCCAGCAGTTGATACTGGATCTGAAAATAATATGGAATTCTAAATATACTTTCTGATAAGAAGATCAGGTGCACCAGACAGGTCCAGTACATTTCAATTATCTGCATTAAAAATGCACGACTTACCTACTAAGCCCCAAACCTACTTTCTTGGCAGTGCCCCCTGAGAATTGCAAACAGGAAATATAAAAGTAAAATAAAAGAAGAAAGTCACAAAAGTCGTGAAAGAAAGAGCAAGCGGTCACAAAAGATCAGACCTGGGGTATTTCTAGTCACTTTGCCCTCAGTCAAAAGCCAGAGCATTGACTCTTGAGCATTCAATGGAAAAGTAGGCTGGCACCAAGGAGTGACGGGGAAGACGATCCTTCCTCCCAGAGAGTGTGCTTAGCAATGTGGTAACTGGACTCCAATGGACACACATAACGGAGGGCTGAGCTATCTATCCCGGCTTACACATCCCCCGTGTAGCAGTGGACTCCACTTGGCAATTCATCACCAATGGCAGATTCTTAGTAGACTGTAGGATAGACACTCATTTCAGAAGCTATGTTCTTCCATGGGACAATGTTGAATTCTCTTCTACATACAGAAGTCATGAATGCCAATCTAGGAAATGGTTCTATAGTCGTATGTGACTGAATAGCTGTTTTTAAACTTCAATTTTCCTTCCACAATATAGAAGGCAAAGCTCAAACCCACCCTGTGTGCCCAGAACTATACTAAATGAATCCACTATAAAATTCCACTATAAAAATCCTCTATAGTGGCCGGAGTGTTGGCACAAGTGGTAAGGCATATGCCTTGCATGCATTAGCCTAGGATGGACCGAGGCTCGATCCCCTGGTGTCCCACATTGTCCCCCAAGCCAGGAGCGACTTCTGAGCACTTAGCCAGGAGTAACCCCTGAGCATCACTGGGTGTGGCCTAAAAACAAACAAAAAAAATCCACTACAAAAATACAAAAAAATCCACTATGAAAATCCAAGATATTTATATCAAAGGCCCTCTTTTTCTGTCCTATGTTGGCATAATGAACTTGTCATTTATTGAGATATTTAACTTATCCTCACTCACCAACTGTCTTCAATATAAAGAGCAATGTGAGTAATAAAAAAATAACTATGCTTTCCCCGCCTCTTCTCCGCCGAGATGCCACAACAAGCAGTCCCCAGTAAGAGGACACCCGAGCCACGTGGGGTCACTCGAATTGGACGATTGGATGCACAAAGACCTTAAAAACACCGGCAGCCGTGTGCTCGGCCTTTCCCTGCCTCTTCACCACCGAGATGCCACAAAGAGCAGTCCCCAGTAAGAGGGCACCCGAGCCATGTGGGGTCACTCGAATAGGACAATTGGGCATACAGAGACTTTGGGTTCGGCATTTCTCCGCCTCTTTTCTGCAGAGCCACTAAGAACAAGGGGTCTCCGGGGACCAACCTCTGCCTCTTTTACACCGAGCCAGCCGCCAAGACCAAAGTGACGCCAAGACCAAGCCGTCTCCGGGGACCAGCCTCCTTGGACACACAGAGACCTTAAAAAAAAAAAAAAAAAAAACAGCCATGCGCTCTGCCTTTCCTCTGCCTATGGGTGACTGTCCTTTCACTGTAACCTTACCTTACCCTCTTTCTTTGAATCTCTGTTCTCATAATTAAAAAAAAAAATAACTACTATTTCCCCTTAGGCAAGATATTGGCAAAGTTCCCAAAATAAACAATTGTTTTCTTCTTTGCAGTATAAAATCCATTCAATGATTGTCTTTTCCTACATTCATCTCTTTAGCAGCATCAGGGAAAATACTTATTTAAATAATAGAAAGATCATTACTCTTCCAACACTTGTCCTCACTGAGATATATATATACATATATATGTACATATATGTATATATGTATATATACATATATTATTCCTTCTGTTCATTTTTAATTTGGGGGCATGTCCTTAACTAGTGGTGCTGAGGGATTACAACTAACTCTGGAAGGAATTATTGGAAGGCTCAGGGGACCAATGGGATGTCAAGGATCAAACCTGGGTAAGCTACCTGCAAGGTAAATGCCCTCCCCACATTACAATCACTCTAGCCCTATGTGTTCTCTGACAGAACAGCTTAGACTTATGATAAGGGAGAATACTGACATCTGTAGCTTCCTTATTCTGAGATGAGCACTATTTGTTCTTTCTTGTGGTAGACACTAGCTGAGCTTTTCTCAACCCACACCTGTGGAGTGCTGACAGTTTGAATAGCATGCATGTGCTCTTCAGGGAACTGGCTGCCTCAGCTGACAGAAACCATCTCCTCTGCAAAGTAATACCTCCAGTCCTTTCTTAAAGTGGTCCATATCAACAACCTACCTCTATGGGTATAGAGACTATTATAAACTCAAAAGAGAAACACTTCCTTATTATGCATGCTCACTATCCAGGTCTGAAATGCAGACTTCCTAATAATACACTTGCACGAGATCAAACCAAGGCCAAGTTTGCCCAATAGCATGTCCAAATACTCTAAAATATGTTAGGTCTCTTAGATATCTGAAGGTAGCAAATACACTGAAAAATACTATTCTGACTCATTCTGGCAAAGAAAAAAGAAGTGTTTTATTTTTTGATTCTTGTATTGGAGGTCATATCTCCTGTGTTCAGGAATCATGAATAGCAGGGCTTGGGATATCAAATGTGATTCTGGGGATGGTGCTAGAAAGTCTACTTGTTTTAAGTGGAGACACAGAAAAGAAAGAAAAAGGGATGCTCAATGGATCCCGGTTGTGACACATCCATGTAATCAATGGATAACCCAGCAATGAAAAGTCTCAAGAAAGTAGGACAAGTCTGACACCGTACTAAACCCCAGATTCTGGAAAAAGTCAAAAACTGCTCACAAAACTATGCTTGTTAAGCCACCATGCCCTCCCTCAGACAGCGTCTCTGATCATAGCACATTCCCAGTGACTCTGAGCCCAGCAGAGCCCATCATGAGACTCAAAGGCCGGGTCAGAGATGATCGGCTATACTACAGAGGACCACAGATACAGTTCCTTTAGGACTGGAATGAACAGGACCAGGAGGTGTGAGGCCCATGTCAACCACCCAAAAGGTAGCCCAACTATTTAACACAACTGCACCAATGGAACCTCTGATGTTCACCCTACTTAAACTCATCTGAGGAAAGAATCTGGTGGGGCTGGGACAAGGACATAGATGAGTTCAGCAAGTGGACAACAGATAAAGCAAAACTGGGACTCATGGCCCCATCCAGAGGGCCTGAGAAGAGAGAACAATGAGGAGGAGAAATCTGTTCACTGGCTTTAGGGACAATACCTGGGCATCCCTACCACTGAGGGGAAAGGCTCAAAGTTGGAGCTCAAGAGGTTCACGAATGACTTAGATGATACACCAGGGGACAAGATGTTTGAGAAACTGGCATGTGGCCAGGTTAAGGGAGTGTGCTCAAGGCTTGTAGGCTTTTTATCATGTACTAATGTATACTTGAGGACATCAGTTAGCAGAGGAGAGTTAAGTAAACAGGAAGACCATCAATTGCTCATGAGATATAAATTGGCCTCTGTCTTCACTGATCTCACCTACCCTAGCCACTCTCTTCATTTTAGGCAGAGTGACTGGCCTTGCAGAGTGTCTAACATGACATACCCAACATGATGCTGTCCTTCAGTGAGGCCAAAGGGACACTAGCCTTGGATACCTCCTTCCCTACAAGACCAGTCAGCACTTCTTTCCCAAAGAGCCTAAGCACCAGCCACTGAATGCCAACTCCACCCACATGCATCCTAAGGAATGTTCTTCAGACCAGACAAGCTATCTCCTTGCACAGCTAAAGTCAAGTTTTCAATCACAACTCCAATCAGGTTGCCCTAGATTGCCCAGTGCCTGTAGGTCTGACAGAACTGAGGTTCTACTGCAAAATGACCTTGGCTCCTTTGCCCCCCAGGCAGACTGTGCTGCCAAGACACTGTCTTAGTACAGACATCCAGCATCAGGGCTCTTTGTCTATCTATCTATCTATCTATCTATCTATCTATCTATCTATCTATCTATCTATCTATCTATCTCTATTTCTCTCTGATTCTGTTTCTCTCTCTGAATAGAGGACATGCTTTCCATTGCTGACTAGCAGAGGCGGGAGTATACTAAGAGCATACAGACACCACAAGGAAAGTGAAGGGACCACTCCTCTCAACTGCCTAGCAACACCTGGGATAGCGGCAGAACACTTAGCCTCTGTGGGTTCAGAGCAGGTGGGGCATGCAGCCTCAGGGCTTGCTCCAGGCCACTTTTTGCTCCTGGGCCATCCACTGGTCTAAGTGATTAAGGATTTGGGGACATTCACAGAACTCATGGAGTACCTCAGCAGACCCCTGGAAAAGAAACCAACAGAGGTCACCATTATGACAAACTTGAATTTCTAAGGGACATGGGTCAGAGCATCATAACAAGCCAATCACTACTTACATCCTACTCTTCAACCTGTGGCCTGAGGGTGAGTGCTGATCCTTTATGGAATTTCTTCCCAATCCTGTCACAGCGAAAACTGGTTAACGGATATGAAAATTTGAAGAACACTGATTCTGACTAACAGAAGTGGAAGAAAATGGAAGAAGAGTTGCTAAGTCTCAGGCCTTATCAGAGGGTAAAAGGCAGTGGGGCAAGCCATGCTTCAGCAAGCTAAACCATGATCAGACACTGCAGTAACACTGCCAGTATTCTTCACACACCCCATCACACATCCCAGGTCAGCACACCTACATTCAGCTGCTCTGACTGTCGGTCACCACCTATTCACAACTACCCAAAATATCTCCCCCAAATAATGACAATCATCTTCCCCAGAAATACACACAATCACAGAGACAGATCATATGTCACAAATGACTGAAAATGGGATGTCCAGATAAAAGACTTGCTCTCCCCAAGTCTATACCTACCCTGAAATCTATCTATATTGGATGAGATCACCCAATGGATCATCCAATCTGCATCGCCTGTCCCATAGCATCTCCCTGAAATACACCCACCCCAGAAACATATCAGTTATAGTCCCAGGCACTTGCACTACATCATTCCTCTTTCTCATTTCTAATTGTTGATACGAATTCAGCTAAGTGGGCTTTCCCAATGTGAGACTGGAAAAAGAAAGATATCAAGATTCATACAAATCCCTATGAATTCTGACTTCTAGTCCAGACTTCCAAATTCGATGCAAACTTAAGAAGCAAGAGTCACTCATCTGCAAGCCATCTCCACAATTAGAGCAAAAAAAAATGTTCATGGGGCACAGGTTTCCTGTAGTGAGCTGATGAACTAAAAGTAAGTTGTTCAATCCTGGAGAATTTGCCTATCTTTTTCACTAATTTCCCCCTTAGTACCTCTGAAGCAAATTGGCGGCTTGTGAGTCCCTCAGAAGTATTAATTTAAAGAATAAATTAAATGAACCTGATAGTTGTCTTTGTATAAAATAGATGCATGCTAGTAGTTCTGAAAAGTAAATGATGTACATTAAGTGTCCTACCAAAAAGAGGTACATTTTCTTTACTACCTGTACTAACATCAGGATTTCACATTAAAATGTAAGCTGTAAATGGGGTGATAGCACAGCTAGTGTAAATGGTACAGATAGTACAGATAGTGTAAATAGGGTGATAGCACAGCAGGTAGGGTATTTGCCTTGCACACAGCCATCACAGATTCGATCCCTGACATCTCTTGTTGTCCTCTAAGCCTGCCAAGAGTAATTTCTGAGCATAGAGCCAGAAGTAATCCCTTAGTATCAATGGATGTGGCCCAAAAAACAAAAAAGAATAAAATAAAATAAAATAGCAAGGTTAGGGGATGACTGGAGAGACAGTACAGGAGGTTATGGCACTTGGTGGCTAATCCCAGTTTGATCCAAGTACTGCTGATAGGCCCCTGAATACCACCAATAGTGACCATTAAGCACCAACCAAAATTAATTAAGTGAAAGGATATAGGAAATATTTGGGGGGTTGTTGTTGTTGTTGTTGTTGTTTGTTCTGAGGACGCAGCACACTGTATTCAGGGTTTACTCTGTGCTCAGGGATCACTCCTGGAGAAATTTGGGGACCCATGTAGGATGTAAGGGATTGAACTGAGGTCACTTGCATGCAAGGCAAGAACCCTACCAGCTATACTATCTCTCTCACCCCAGGTACAGGAAATAAAGGGTATGTCTCAACAAAATTAGAAAAAACAGTAAAAAGAAAGTAAAAGGAAAATCAAGAAAAAGAAAGAAGCAGTAAACAAGAAAATTAAAAGATAACAAGGATTAAAATAAAAAAACATAAATGCTGAGGTAAAATGCAAGTAACACTGAGGTCACTGATTTGATCTAAAGTCTTGATTACTCTGGTTGGAATAAAACCAAGCACACTTGGGGGCTCAGGTTGTCTCCTTCTAGATGAAGATAGGAAATGCTCTGACTCTCTGCCTATGACTCAGCATGTGCTTTCCTGAATTTCTGGATTTCCAGTTTGATTATTCCTTTTTTTAATACTAATAATTTCTTTACTTAAACACCATGGTTACAGAAATGTTCATAGATGTGTTTCAGTCATCGAATATACACCACCCTTTACCAGTGTGACTTTTTCCCACCACCAATGTTCCCTATTGCCCTCTGCTTTGACTATTCTGATTCTCCTTATCTATCTCTTTCTCTTGACTAGCCCTTGGGCTTCCTCTACTCAGCCTCATTCTGCCAATGCCGGTGTGCTGGCTAGTGAGCGCCTAACATCGTAGAAATGTCTGGGCTGGGCCCAGGGCCTGCATCCAATCTGACCGCTGTCCACAGAGAGAAAATCTGGACATACAGAGCCACTCCAGGATGCTTGCACACAGCGGAAAGAGCACTTGAGGTCAGGCAGGAAAGCAGCCATCTGCAAGCCAAGGCAGGCCCTTCAAACAAAAACAAACCTGCCAGCCCTGTCCAGCCCAGGACTGTGAGGAAGAAGAATCCAGTCCTCCCATGCCAGGCATTGATTATAACTATTCTAGCAAATAGACAAGTAAATGCTTTTTTGATATTTTAAAAACTTATGTAACAATCAATGATTTTTCTTAATTAGGGCAATATAAAAACCCATGCCAATTACAAAAAGTAATTTCATGTCTTGTGGAAATGAAATTAGTTTTAGCCTTTTAAAAGCCATTTAGCAGAAAGTATTCTAAAAGTTGACCTACTAATTGGACATGAGGGTATTTCTCAAACGGGAAACCCTGAACAGAGAAATAAACAATAATCCTTATTATTATTTACATGGTGTTTCTTACCTATCAGGTAAGAAATACCTAAGTATTTTACGTATATCAGTTTGTTTAATTTTTATAAAATTGCCACATTATTTTCAGTCATTTAAAATTATAAAACCCCAAGCACTTGCGGGTAATAGTTTCGTGTATTCAATTCTTTTTCTATGCTTATGTTGCTCTTATTTGCAAAACAAATCTAGGTCTAGATTCTTTTTTTTTTAACTTGACACAAGTGAAAAGTCCAAAAAGCAGGATTCTGTTATCAACTCCTGAAAGCAGCATGAAAGTCAACAAATAATTTTGTGTGATTTAAGGAAAAGCCACACAAAATAAACTTAAGCCCCCATCACGTAAATATTTCTTTTTTTTTTATCTTGAATGACAGCATCTCTCACATTGATGTTAGTGGCAAATATCTACAAGGCATGAAGCAATTTCCTGATACCATGTCTATCGATGCACCATGGAGGGTAGCCATGAGTAGATGTCGAACAAATCTAGTGGGAGTCATTTTGAGAGCTAAAATAGATGTTGAGAGATGGAAACAATAGAGGACTGACTACTGAGTTCCCCAGGACCTGCAGGCCTGTCCCAGCAGGAGCCACAGGAGATCCAAACACCCTGGCAACTGGATTCAAACATGCTCCTGAGTTCACCGACTGGCTCCTGCTGCTGCTCATAGAGCCACACCAGAAGACACTGTTGAGACTAGTTTTACTTAGCATTTAACAAGAAATACCCCAACAGAAGAGTGACATTATGTACAAGAGCTGAGGGACAAAAAGTTAAGAAAAGTTTTTCTTCAGAGCTTGTAAAAGTAAGTGGGTACGGTGCTTCATTTGAACGCAGCTGAACTAAGGTTCCATCTCTGGCACGACATGGAGCACCCAAAGTCCCCTAAGCACAGAGCCAGAAACTAGCCCTGAGCCGCTTCCAAAAAAGGGCAACCATTTTAGATGTGCTAGCAATTTGATGGGTTTTTTGGTTTCTGAAGATAAACCAAGCAGAAACTCATCTGCTAAAGACTGTGGGTAAGGGGAGAATTATGGAAACTAATTAACTGAGCATAAATTAAATAATTCCCAAGCTGCAGCATCAAGGACCTAGATAAGCCCAGATGGTTCATTCAATATTACACTAAACAATGCAGTTTTCCCCGGCAAGGCAGCAAGAGTGTCAATGCCTTCTCTGACCTCTGTTCCGTAGCTACTACCCCTAAGGAATTCAAACGTCTTCCTTCACTGATGGAGGGAAGTTTTCTACTTTAATTTGTGGGGAAAAGAAAGTATGAGCAGGAGAGGGGAAGGGAGCAGAGAAGAAAAAAGGTAAAAGAAGAAATTCATAAGAAATGAAATTCTCTGGTGGGAGCTGGAGCAGTAACACAACAAGTAGAGTGTTTGCCTTGCATGAATCTGACCAGGGTTTGATTCCTGGCATACCATATGGTCCCCCTAACACCGACAGGAATGATCCCTACGTACAAAGCCACAAGTAATCCCTGAGCACTACCAGGCATGGTCCAAAAACAAACAAACGAAAATTTCTGGGGCCAGAGCAAAAGTACACTGAGTAGGGTATTTACATTGCACTTAGCCACCCCAAGTTTGATCCTCAGAATCCCATCTGGTCACCCAACCACAGCCAGGATTATAATTCCTGAGTCAAGAGTAAGCCTTAGCAATGCCAGTATGACCCAAAACTAAAAATTAAACATAACAGGGCCCGGGAGATAGCATGGAGGTAAGGCAATTTCCCTTTCATGCAAAAGATCATCGGTTCGAATCCTGGTGCCCCATATGGTCCCCCGTGCCTGCCAGGAGCAATTTCTGAGCATGGAGCCAGGAGTAACCCCTGAGCACTGTCGGGTGTGACCCCAAAAATAGACCAAAATAAAAAAAATTAAACAAAACAGATAATTAAAAAATGTCTGACACCATTGTAATGATAAAAGCAACATTTTATGTAATTTAGGTAAGAATTATTGAGAGGTGAGAATGGATGATGTTTTAACATATGATTACTAATTTCTAAGTTCTTAAATTGAAAGTAAATATTAGAAAACCAGAGTATGCAGTATAATCTATAATTCTTGGCTTCTTATGCATATATATGTATTCATATTTTTAACTTTGTATGTTATGATAAGTTAAAAACTAATTTAACTTTTCAGTTTTTTTTTTTTTGTGCTTAGGAAGGCAGAATTTTAAGTGCCTCCCTTCTCCCTGGTTTCTCCAAGTTTGACTGTGAGGCCATCTCCCTGATTCCATGATAGTATGGATGAGAGGGAGATAGCTGTAGATGCACTGAATTTATTAACCCACAAACTTTGAGAGAGGTATTATCAAAACAAAACAAAACACAATTATCTCAGTGAATCTAATCTAATCAAGAGTTTTGTCAAGCAACAGGATTTTCTCTAGTTGAGAGCAGAAAAGGAAGTGGAGAAGATTCCAAGCACACAAGAAGGTCATGTCATAGCTGGTGTCAGGTAGGGAAGAATCAAGAGGCAAAGACTCCAAGTGGAGGACGACTCCACTGAGGCCCCACAAGAAAACAAGAACCTCATTCCATAATCACAAAGAGCTGGGCTCTGCCAACAAGTTGCATGTGCTAGGAGATGGATTCTTCCCTGATCTTCATAATCAGCCAATGGGAAGAAAAAAATTCATAATAAGAGAAAGAACTCAAATATTCATAAATTCATGCTAGAGAAAAAATTCCATGGTTTGAATTGTACTATGAAATTACAGCACCACTTTTTGTTGAAATGGGTCATCTTGAAATGCTGGCAATTTCAACATAAATGATAAAAACGCATTTATAGAGCATTTCCTTAGTCTGTAGACTTCATAGGATCGTCATATTTTTGGAAGAAAGGTTCTTTAATTGTATTTTCATAATCAGATTTAAATTTGTGCAAGTTTTTTTTAACAAGCCACTCCATTTCTTGAGAAAAGGAAATTTATCCTCATTTATAAAACTGAAACAAATTTATCCAATTTGTTTCCAAATTAACATCAAATTCAGAGGGGCCAAAGAAATAATGTTCAGAAATTCATATTAATCTTATATTTTCTTTTCATCTATCTTTATTTATATATTTGGTTTGAGGGCCACACCCGGTGATGCTCAGGTGTTACTCCTGGCTATGAACTCAGATCACTCCTGGCTTGGGGGACCATATGGGACGCCAGTGATCGAACCAAGGTCCTTCCTGGGTCAGCAGCATGCAAGGTAAGTGTCCTACCACTGTGCTACTGCTCTGGCCCCTAATCTTGTATTTTTAATGAAAAAATCTTGTACATATCATTTTTTTTTTTTTTTTGGTTTTTGGGTCTCACCCGGCAGTGCTCAGGGGTTACTCCTGGCTCCATGCTCAGAAGTTGCTCCTGGCAGGCACGGGGGACCATATGGGGCACCGGGATTCGAACCAATGACCTTTTTGCATGAAAGGCAAACGCCTTACCTCCATGCTATTTCCTGGGCCTCGTACATATCATTTTACCATTAGCAATAGTCATTGAAATATACATGAACTATCCATAGTAGTTTTTTATAGCTATGTTTTTTAAGTTAATATATTTTTATATATTCTGGTGAAAGTATAATTTAATAAAAACATGTACCTAATAAACCACAAAACTAACTGCCTATTCATTGGTAATAGTCAAGGGAAAGAGGGAAATCAGAAAATAAAAATATAATTTTTGCCAGCAAAGTTTTAACAAAAGTCAAATACTGATGAACAGATACTTCTTGTTTGTTTTATCTTGTTTTGGGGCCACACCCAGCAGCACTCAGGGGTTACTCCTGGCTTTGTGATCAAAAACTATCCCTCAGGGACCATACTGCATACCAGGGATTGAACCTGGGTTGTCCACATGCAAAACAAGCACCCTATACTGTAATATCACTCTGGTCCTTTTTCTTTTTTGGATAATTACCAAATTTACCCTCATAAAGATAGTAAACTCTGGAAGAAATTTGAAGACCATAATGAGTAACAAGAAAATACATAAGATATAATTAACATTTGGAAGGAATGACAGGGTAAATTTCCTTTTTTCCTTCTATGACTTTTTCTGAAGTCCAGTCAAGGTCTGGAAGTTATATCACAAACATCACATAGACTATTTTATGCAAAAGAACTGAAAAAAGAATCTGAGCAAATACAGAATATGCAAAGTGAACAGTGAATGACAAGATGGCTACAGAATGAAAAAATATGTATAATAAATACTGTCCAACTCTCATAGGAAGACTTCAAGCACTTCAAACTTATCATAATCAGACTGAAATCTCAATTGTTGTGGGGACAGATCTGTAGTTCAAATTCTGCCCAGCTGATACTCTACTTTAACAACTGCCACTAGAACATATTTCAAAGTCTATAGAGCACTGTTAAGCATGTCTTAATTAAAATCCTGGAATATCAAAAAATAAATTAACATGACCTATTCTCAATGGAGACTGTCTGATAATTGGGATGTCAAAATCCACAGAAAGGGTTCACTCACTATTTTGTTAAAAGAAGAAAATACACTAAATGTTAGTTTAAGGGAGTATGTATCAGCAGCAAAATAGAAAAGATAAAAAATAAACAAATTGGAACCTAGAGAGATAGTATAGAGGGTAGGGTTCATGTCTTCCACAGGGCCAACCAGGTTCGATCCCCCAGTACCCCCACATGATCCCTTGAGGATTGCCAGGGAGTGTTCCTAAGTGTAACAGGAATAATCCAAGAATTGCTGGATGTGGCCCCAAAACCAACAACAACAAAAATAGTCAAAAGGAAAACTGAACATAAACCACCCAAAGGGGCCAGAGCGGTGGTGCAAGTGGTAGGGCATTTGCCTTGCACGTGCTGACCTAGGACGAACTGCAGTTCATTCCCCGATGTCCCATGTGGTTCCCAAGTCAGGGGCAATTTCTGAGTGAGCATATAGCTAGGAGTAATCCCTGAGCATCCCTGGATGTGGCCCAAAAACCAAAAGAAAAACAAACAAACAAACTAAAAAAACCCAAAGTAAAAAAATAAACATTTCAAGAAACTATAAAAGAATAAATGAACTTTGATATATATATTCAATCGATTCAATCCAAGAAAGAACTAAAATTTTAGTTACTGCAATAATATAGTAAGAGTCTAAAATATAAATAACTGAATAATCAGCAAGAAAAATAGTGATAAAAATGTTAAACAAAATTGTCAAACAAGGTAAAAGATATAAACTTAAGTAAAGCAATTGGAGAGATAGTAGAGCAGGTAAGGTGTTTGCCTTGCATGTAGCCAACTGAGTTCAATCCCTAGTCCACCAAGAGAAATCCTATAGCACAAAATCAGAAGTAAGCCCCAACTACCAACAGGGGTGTCCCCCAAAATATATATAAAAAACAAACACAAGAAACACAACAACATATGTCAAGACCCTATTATTACTGTGCACAGTAATAACAGCAATAGTAGCAACAAAAATGATAAAAATAAAAGAAAGTATATCAGGGGCCAAAGAAATATCGCAAAGGAGTGACTCTCTATCATGTAAGCATGGTCTCCTCAGCACCACCAGCCATGGCGCTGGTGATCTCCAGCATCACTGGGACCAGCCTCATTTGGAGAGCCTGGGAAAGTCCAAAAGGACAAAATGGAAGTAGCACAGAAAACCTAGTAAGAACTATATAAAAGCACATGACACTAAAAATTCCAGATATAAACATGACAAAGATGAATCAATGTTTTGAAAGCAACATGAGAAAAAAAAAAGATTTTTATCACCAGGAAATCTGGAGATCTATACTACAGAAATTTAAAAAAAAAAACTGTCTATGGAGAATTTCATATTCAGCAAAAGTACAAAAAATAAAAATTAAATAATTTTGTTCAAATGAGTGTATATGATGAAATATCTAGAAATCAGAAATTCTTCAGGTTGAGAAAATGCATATCAAATGGAAACTTGAATGTTCAAGAAGAAAAATAAGTAAAACAAGAAGATATTAAGATAAGAAGGTTACAGTAAAATTGTGGGCAAGAAAATCAATAAACAAACAAAAGAAAGTGATAAAATTCCCATGCAAATGCATCAAACAAAACTGAGAAAAACAGTGAATCACAATTGCAAGTACTGTAGATACAAAAAACTGATAAAAAGAAATTCTGGGTCATTTATGAAAATTTATTTCATAATATAATTAGTTTTATAAAAACACAAACTCTTACACCAACAAAGATGAAATGAAATTAAATAAATAGCCTTATGTTTTTAAAAGTTGCATTTTCTTATTTTTTTTCCTTTTTAGTTTTTTGAGACATACCCACTGGTCCTCAGAATTTACTTCTGGCTCTACCTTCAGGAATCACTCTCAGTGCAATGCATGGAACAATATGTGACGTACAGGATCAAACCTAGCTAAGAACTATGCAAGGCAAGCACCCTCCCACTGTACTATTGCTTTGGCCCCAAAAGTTCTTGATAAAATTCTTGGCCCCTATTATTTTTTTTGTTTGTTTGTTTGTTTTGTTTTTGGTTTTGGTTTTTGGGCCACACCCGGCGACGCTCAGGGGTTACTCCTGGCTATTCGCTCAGAAGTCGCTCCTGGCAGGCATGGGGGACCATATGGGGAACCGGGGGATCGAACCGCGGTCCGTCCTAGGTTAGCGCAGGCACCTTATCTCCAGCGCCACCGCCCGGCCCCGGCCCCTATTCTTGATAAAAAAAAATTCCACCCAAACATTTTCACTGGTGAATTCTATCAAATATTTTAATGGAAATAATAGTAATCATATATCATTATTCAAAAAACATAGGGGCCCGGGAGATAGCATGGAGGTAAGGCGTTTGCCTTTCATGCAAAAGGTCATCGGTTTGAATCCCGATGCCCCATATGGTCCCCCGTGCCTGCCAGGAGCAATTTCTGAGCATGGAACCAGGAGTAACCCCTGAGCACTGCTGGGTGTGATCCAAAAACAAAAACAAAAACAAACAAACAAACAAACAAAACATAAAACAAGCCCAACTGTAGAAATAGAAATAATAACCTATTTATAAGAAAAAAACATAAAGTAGTACTATAGAAAATCAAACAAGTCCTCTATCCTTCAAACTACATATTCTTAAAAAAAATTAAAGAAAACTAAAAATATGAAGAAATATACTTCCAGAAGATTCAATATTCTGCCAATAAATCTGTAGAAATACAAAGCAATATAAGGTTTAATTCTAGCTTAATCCTAGAAAACTTCTGTCAAAAATCAATAAATCAATTATAAAATATATATAAATAAAAGAACCTAAAATATCCAAGACTATCTAGAAAAATCAAAGGTGAATAACTTATATTTTACTTAACGTAAAGATTACTATAAAGGTAGAAGATGTTGAGGTATTTTATAGAAAGATATTAGATAACAGAATAGAACAATTAGCTCAAAAAAGAACCAAAATTATATAATTAATTTATTATCTAAAAAATTACAAAAGAATAGTCATTTTATCAAACAGTGGTTGAACACTGGGTCTCCATCTGCAAAAATAGAAACTTCAACCCATACACATGAAAATATTGTGCAATGGGATATCATATTAAAAGAAAAACCAAACTCAGTTTCCGGAAGGTACATAGAGAATGGTAGTTTCCTATAAGAACTGACAAAGGAGCTTTAGATAACACATGAAAAAATAAAATCCACAAGAAAGGGCTGGAGGAGGATAAGATAAATTTGATCAAAATTAAACTTCTCTTTTATTTTTGCTTACAATATATCAATATATTTTATTTTTTAATTAATTGCTTTATTTAAGCACCATGGTTACAAAATTGTTTGGTGTTGGGTTTCAGTCATACAATGTACATCACCAGTACATCACTCTTCCCGCCACTGTTGTCTCAGATTTTCCTTCCATCTCCCACCCCACCACCATTTGTCTCTAGGACAGGCAATTTGCTTCTTTTGTTTTGGTTTGGTTTTTTTGTTTTGGAGGGTGGGCATACCTACTGGTGCTCAGGGGTTACTCCAGACTCTGCACTCAGAAATAGCTCCTGGCTCAGGGGAACATATGGGATGCCAGGGATCAAACCTGCCTTCGTCCTGGGTAAGCCTCATGCAAGGCAAACATCCTACTACTGTGCTACCACTCCAGCCGCATGCAATTTGCTTCTGTCTCTCACTCTCCCTTTATCTCTCTATCTCTTACTCTCCCCTTTGACTCTATGGTCTTCACTTAAAGATATTGTTCAAAAATAAAATAAATAGGAGCTTGGAGAGAGTTCATGTCTCAGGGGCGCAGGCAAAAGGCCCCAAGTTCAATCACTATAACTGCACAGTAACTCTAGCATCAATGGGGTGGTGACCCTGGTGTCACCCAATCCTGCAGCATCCACGCTGCACTGCACTGCCCCACCCTAGCATTGAAGCATCTGGTATAGTTAGCTGAGTGTCACTGGAAATAGACTCAAGACTCCCTGTGCTTTGGGAGATCCCCCTACCCCTGGAAAGGAAATGGACAAGTAACAGAAGAGGAGAAAATATTCATAATGCAAACATCTGACAAAGGACATGAGCGATTACTTCTATAATCAATAAGACACAAACACACCTCTTTTAAAAGAATATTTGAACAAACATTTCACAGTGTAAGATGTGCAACTTACCAACCAGTCACTTGTATAAAAAAGTAAAAACCAATGTGAATCACCACGCCAAAAAAATTTATATATATCCTAAGGAGAAGTCAATACTATATATTTACCAGAAAGACAAAAATTAAGACATAATACTAAATGTCGTAAAGTACAGGGAATCAACAAAAACTCCCAAACATATTTGGTAGGAGTCTGAGATGTACAACTCTATCTTTTAAAAATGGTCAGTCATAAAACTAAACGTAAATCTACCCTGTGATCCAAGAATTCATCTTCTAGGTATTCAAGAGAAATAAAAATACAAGTCTAGGGCTAGAAGAGATGGTTTTGATGGTCAGGCACACATTTTACACTCAGGAGTCCTGCATTTAACCCCTAGTACTATATGGTCCTCTAAGCACCACCAAATGAGCGCTATGCTGGAAATGGTCCCCAAACAACACCAAATGTGGCCTCAAGACTCAAATTCTATCTCCAAAACCATGCCTACAAAATGACTTATTTGTGTATAGTAGACTCGTAAAATGAAATACTATTCAGTCGTAAAGTGGGGGAGGTAGATGATTCATGTGTGCAAAAATATGCATAAATTTTTTTTCTCAAATGTTAGCAACTGAAACTGTGAACTTGGGACTCACATGCAGCTCATCCACCCGACCACTAAGTTATATCTACAATTCTGTATTTTTAATTATGGTGATTAAAAAACCATTTTAAAGAGCATGTTTTATATAATTCTGAATATATGGAATTCTAAAAGAGATCAAGCAACTTTAGCACACTAGGAGAACTAGGTGAGTTTTTAGTTGGGAGATCAAGAGGACAGGAAAGAAGCATAAGACATATGAGAAGTGTGAGAATTTAATGATACAGCCTGTGACTCAAGAAACCCATAATAGTTCACAATACCATGAAGAAGACAGTAAGTAGGACAACTAAGATAGGAACTAAGAAGCTCACCACAAACAGGGATGAGTTTAGTTAGAGAAATAACTACATTGTGAACTATCCTAACAATGAGAATGTATGAGGGAAATAGAAAGCCTGTCTAGAGTACTGGCGTGCGTTGGGTGGGGAGGAGGGAGATTTGGGACATTGGTGATGGGAATGTTGCACTGGTGATGGGTGGTGTTTTTTACATGACTGAAACCCAAACACAATCATGTATGTAATCAAGGTGTTTAAATTAAAAAAATTATATATATATATATATATATTTATATATATAAAGACTAACGAACACAAGAAGGAAAACTAGACGCAGGTCAACAAAAAATATGGCAGCTCTCTTAGCCACCATCTATTTCCTCTCTTACATTTCAAGGCCATCTTGTGTTGGAAAGCTTAAAGGAACATGAGTGAGAAGTCTGAAATTTTACTTCAACTGGCTTACTGGCCTGTCTGAAAGTCATCAATAAAAGTAGTATTGTAACAATTATTTCAATACAGAAAATACTTCAATACTAACAGATGAAGTATCTCTACCAGTAATTGCAGAATAAGCTATGGTCCACATAAATACTCCAGCAAAATAGTAAAGATACATATGTATTCATTAATTCATTTGATTAAAAATATAAAGACAGTTGTAAAACTATTGCTTATGACTATAATATCTGGCTACTTCTTTCATGATTAATGTCTATATTTCACAAATCTTATGTGTCATAAATCGGGACATGTGTGCAAGCACATGAGTATATGCACAATAGACTGGCTGCTCTGCATTGCATATTACAGACTTCAGGATAGATATTCCTCTCATGAAGAATTTATCAGGCTGTAATCATAAACAGCTCCAAACAAACAACCTACAGATTGCTCTCTCAGAGCTGTTCGTTCAATGTCAAAGTAGCCATTTATGTGCCATGATGAATAACAGGTGTCTGTGCCAAAAATACTGAATACAAATTCACAGCTTTATCAGCCAAAACAATAAAACTCGATGCTGGAGAGATAGCACCATAGGTCAAGCATGCTCCCATCCTTACCACCACATATGGTCCCCCATTTATCACATAAAGTAATTCTGAGTACAAATCCAGGAGTAATCCCTGAGCATCACCAGTTATGACCACCACCACCCCCAAAAATGTAACTTCTTTCTCTAGAATTAAGAACTTCTGACCAAAACACTACCAGTCTAAACTTTACATTTATGTGGCAAAATAAAATTGTATTTAAAACAATGTTTTGGGGGGCAGAGCAGTGGCACAAACAGTAAAACATTTGCCTTGCATGCGTTAACCTAGGATGGACAGAGGTTTGATCCTCCAGCGTCCCATATGTCCCCCAAGCCAGGAGTGATTTCTGAGCGCATAGCCAGAAGTAAGCCCTGAGCATCACCGGTGTGGCCCAAAAAGAAAAATAAAAACAGAAAAATTAAAGTAAATTTAAAAAATAAAACAATCTTTTGGAACTGAGGAAATGTTTATTTCAATGAAAAAGAATTCACTGACACTTAAGTATATTCAAGTTCTACATTTCCTTCTCATAAATAGGTAACACTGTAATTTATCATCAAACACAGCCTATTTGAGAGAAGTGATACTACAACTAATTCATCTAATACAACCAGCATAAACTGGAATTAATCCAGGCAAACTAGATGATATGGTTAACATGTACCTGCAAATACGAGCAAGCCCATGTATTCTTTGGTTTAGTAAAAGAGTAGCCTTTTTGAAATCTTACTATAAAATATGAAAGTCTATGTCTTGCATTATATGTATATCTGTATGGAAAGAAAAAAAGGTGCCCTTTCAGATCTCATCTGAATACATTCCGGTCCTATTATGCCCCTGTGTGGCCAACTTGGCACAGCAAATTCATGACCACACTGAGTGACCAAAAAAAAAAAAAAAATAGTTGCCTCTGTAGGAAAACTGTGTCCTGCATCTTCACTGTGCACCAACACAGAAGGTATTAAGAAAGCAGCAAATGAAAAAACTCCATGCCTATTAAGTGCATTTGTCCACAAGTTTTGTCACAACTAATAAGCATGATTAGCAAGGCTTAAATACTGTTCAAGGCAATCAATGATTCAATGTAGCCAACTCTGCTAAAAACGACCTTGAAGTATCAATAATTGTGTGTTCCCAAAGACCAGCTCACAAAAATTAGATTCCATAATACATTTAGTACTTGAAGATTTTTTTTTTACCAGTGACAAAGGCAATTTGTATCCTGATTAAATAATTCAATTTCAGAAAACTGAGTTTACAGGAAGAAAACTTGATAACAAGAATTTAAATGAAAATGTCATTTCATCCAAACCTATCAAGTGTCTTGACAGGATTACAGACACTGATTTTTTTCCTGCCGAAAGTTCAGTTGTATCATTTTAGCAGTAAAGGGAGAGGCAATTCTGTGCTTGTTTATGCATTAAAATGGTATCAAAAGCCACAGTAGTTGGAAATTACGTCAAGAACCATCACTAAAACATAAGGGCCATGTTATAGAGCTTCTAAAAGAAAGTTACTTTAAAAATATCATAATGATTATGACTCAAGATACATTTAATTTATTCATTGGATAATAAAATACACTTACTTTATTACTCTCCAACTTAGAGACACACTAAATATCATATTATTGGTATATTTAAAAATCTTTGCTCCTTTGACAAGCTGAATCTGGAAATGTTTTATGTTAACTATTTTGAAAGATTTCCACCTTTGCATCTTCTAGCTGCAAATTACTAATATGTGAAGTAAATGAACTGCCCTACCTTCTTATATTCTGGTGAGAATGGTGTTGAAAATTCAGAGCTCCAAGAAAAGTCCATGCAAAGGTCTTCAAAGGGTCTCCTTTTAATAATACACTGTCCAGAACTAATCTAGTAATTTCCCCTAATAAACAATGCAGAATAAAATGTAACCTAAGTGTTCATATATATTAAAGCTCATAATGGATTCGATACAAATTCTCTTTTAAATAATTCTCTTTTAAATAACCCCAACAATTGAACAATGATTATCCATGTAATAACAAAAAAGAGATTGTTGTTGTTTCCAGATATGACAGTTACATAATTTGTGCTTCACATCTCAAGACCATTCATGTCCAACCACGAGGTTGAAAGGTCTAATGTTTGGAATGTTTTTAAAGTTTGTGTTAAATCACAACTTTTGATCACATACTCAGGGCATTCTTTTTCCATGGTTATTTTCCTCAATAATAATGTTTAAATCTACATCTAACTTTTGAATTCAATATAAATAAAATATTAATGTCAAGGAACTTGACTTTTTTTCAATTAACTACGTAAAATTTAGAAAAATAATCTATGTAAAATGATCATTTCTTTTAAAAACATGATCTCTAATCTGAACATTAAAAAAAGTAACCAAACAGTTTAAATTGGTGGAGACATTAATGGTGAGACTATACACACTTTTATCGCTCTTCATACTGCTACAATAACTATTTGTGTAAGTGATTTCGAGTGATTTGTAAGGTAAATTGGGAGTTTTGGATTCATTCACTTAGGATCAATAGATTTACAGATAAAAATGTCATGTGATTGTAAACACTAAAAAGTTAACTTTACAAGCAGAATAAATCGCTTATTAATTGGTAGTTCCCAATAATTTTAGCTAAAAATCAAAATAAGGTAAATAAGTCTTACAGAAACACTAGAAACTTCGTGATTACAATACTGAGGCTTGTCATAAAATTTCAGTTTTTTATTATGAGCCATGTCACTATAAGCATGTCGATAATAAAAAAAAAACTTGAAGTATAGTGATAGAGAAGTACACACTGCCTCAAAAAACATTGCCTCAAAATATATTCTAATATATTAAAGCAAATAATACTTTAAAACCAATTCTTTACTTTGTCTCACAAGCAAAAATTTTAAAGTAAATGAGCACCCAGCTCTATTATTATTATTATTATTATTATTATTATTATTATTATAGTTACATACATCAATTCTTGACATAAAAAGAGAAATCAAGCAAAAAAGATTGTAAATATGACCATAAATCCTCAAATAGTAGATTCAGGTCATGGAAATTTTAAGAAAGCAATACTGTTTGTTGTATTTAAACATAATATACACTATAGACCATGTTTTATAATATATTACAGAAACACAAGTGATCTATTACTAAAGTAATCAAATAAATCTTCCAATTTAGAAAATATACTATAGAACATCAAAATATACTTTATAGGCTATTCTATGTTTAAATTGGTCAAACAACAAATGTAAAAGATTAATTGAACAGAACTGCACTGAGAAATGAAAAATTTAATGTTAAAATATATATTCCCAAAAAAAGGCCATAGGTATATTTAAAATCAGTAAGCAAACATTTTCAATTCTAACAAAATGTTGTTAGATCCTTTTTATCTGCTACATTAAGACATACTGTGCAATGGGCTTTTTTTTTAATCTCTAAAATAGGCTGCCTCATGCTGTTCAGAGACCTACAAGGAAGGGAGCTGCAAAGCCACTGAATATCCTATGCACGAATAGTTTCTCTTCAATTTCCAGAGGCGTCAGTGCATTTTCATGGTCACAGGATTTCTTTCGCCATGTACACTTAGTTAAAATGGGGTATTTTCTGTACTGGGTATAGAGCACTAGAAATTCCCCCCAAACAAGCAACTTCAAGCAAGGAAAAAAAATGGGAGATAAACTGCATTTTAAAAAGAGAGCTTACTAAAGGAGGCTTTTAAAATGCAGTTTATCTCTTTTGGTGTGAGCCAGGAAAACCATTTCCAACATATGCTCATAATTTAACAACCTTCTCCAGAAAAGCGTAATCCAGCTGAAAAAAAAAGCAATAGAAATTCATAATTAAGCAGCCTTCCAAAGTAGTCAACCTAATAACACAAAGCTTTGTTAGCAGTTCTATTACCTAGTTTGTTTAAAAGTGATTAACTACCTGCATAGAGAAACGTTTTAGACCCAGAAAACATCTTCCGCATGTTTCACAAAAAGCATGCATGACTGCTAATTCATATATTTTCACCAGATCACGTATGATTACACAGCACCATCCTTACATATGCGATGTAATCATTGCCATGGTCACAAAAGGAAAAAACTTACTGCATTTTATTTATTAGAAAATGAAATTATGAAACAGCCTGTCTTATGCTTCAGAGGTCAAGCTAGCTGAATTTAAGATGCTTTTTCTGTGCTTTGAACTAAGCTTGTTTTCCTTCCTAAAATCAATTAAGAAAAACCGTACATGAAATATTATGATGAAAAAGACAACACCCTTCAACTATTCACATTAAAATACAGAAGAATTTGGCAGACATAAAAAAAATGGCAATTCTAAAAATACCAATACTAAAAGAAAAGAAACCTGTACTTACCTTGCATTGTTCAGTGTTTGTCCAAAAAGCTCATTTTGTAAAATATTTGGTGGGGATGAAAAGACCCCATGAAAATGAGATAAAACAGAATTGCAGACCTGCCGCAACGTCTCAAATTGCATTTTCTTTCTTTTTTTTTCCCCCTTCTCTTATTTTTCCTTACCACCTGTCTTTAAAGTCATCTATTTGCAGACACCGTCAAATAAAAACATGCCAATCAAGTTCCATATTTCTCCTGAGCTCTGTGAAAACTGTGCTTAAATGAGCAGGGGTTGATAGTTAATTGTACAGTCATTATTCTTCTAATTCAGCCGTAGAAGCTTCAGTGCCCGTGCGGCTTTCGGCTTTCTCCTGACTGTAGCAAGAATTCTAAACAGCAGTGAGCATTTTGGGCATTCCCAGCTCAAGTGTGAAGCTGAGCTGCTTTCATGGACTCGACTCATATTTCTCTAAGCCTATTAAAAACATGCAACGAAGAGATGCTGTCGTCAGGAGTTTCAGCACATCTGGCTGCCAGCAATAAAAATTTCAAAAGTCATAAAAATGGGGGTTGGGGGGGCTAGGTAACATCTCCCATGTTACTGTGAGAAGGAGGAAAAGGAAACAGTCAGAGCCTTCCTCTGCCCCTGGGAAAATGGGGAACTCCAGCAAAAAAAAAAAGATTCATTCCCTGGGTGTCTCCGAAACGCAAGCTGCTGCAGAGAAGCGGAGCACTCAAATAAGTGGCATCATCCTTCCTTCCAGTAACAGGAAACAAAGAAAATACAACAGAAAACGGGGCTTTCACCACTGGCATGTAGAATGCGCACTACTGGAGAGTTGGAAAATGTAGTCCCTTGTCTCCCTCCATGTCTTCCTTAATTTAAGCTGTCCTCATTTATTTCTTTTTAGAGAAAAGTAACAGGCATTCAATCCAGCCTTTTCTTTAAAGGCCAAACAAGTAACCATGTGACTATTTGTGCATTTTTAGAATAAATGCATATCTATAAATGAAAACTCAATGAAATAGTATAAATTTAGTAGAAACCTGCCGTGAATTAAACACACGCATATACACACGTGGAAATGCACACACACACATAAGCGCGCGCGCGCGCGTGCACACACACACACACACACACACACACACACACACACACACACCACAATTAAGGCCAGATTTCAGCAATGATGACCAATAGCATTTCTCAGAAGAGGGACTTTCTGACAGTCCTGAGAGTGTTAAAGCGTGCACATGAACTTCTACTATCCAGGTTATTCTATAGCCAGTGCAGTCATCTTCCTAAAGCAGCATGCAAATCAAAATTTAAAAAGCAACCCACTTAAAGGATGCTTCATGTATTTATTAATTTCTAATTGTTTCTACGCCACAGCATTTCATTGACAGAGACATCCCTTTTACCTCTTCATTACTCAACTTTTATCTATGCCCTCCTGCTTCCTTACACACACACACACACACACACACACACACACACACACACACACACACACACATGCATGCAGGCATGACATGCATAAATAGAAGTTAAATAGCAACTAAATGCACCAGAGCATTTTAAAAAATACTGGAAAATTCTCTCTTGGTATGAATAAACATCACAAAATAAGCATAGAATAATGGAACTTTTTAGGAGAGACAAGAAATTCAACAATATAAATGTTTAAATAACTCACTTATTGCTTTAACATACTAAGGTGCTCAATTATGTATGTACTTGTCTCAACCGATTTTGCTTATCATAGATTTTAGGTTTTCAAAGGTACGCATGAATCTACTTATTAAATATCCATAAAAGTATAAACACAAGCTATTTTTGATTTATCAAGTACTTCCAACTTCAGTTTATATTAATATCTAGGAACTTTTGTGAATGAGTGATAATCCTGCTTCCTAATTTTACAGAGAAAAAGAAAATGAGGCTGTATGTGATTAAAGATCACATTGTTTGAAAAAGACAAAATTGAATTTGAATGAAAGTCTTGGTTTCGCACTCCAGGTCATAATGTTCCTTTCCTATCACTCTATTTTCTAAGCATGAACACAATCACAAAAGCATGCACATCTATCTCTGAAACAGGAAGTTTCTATGAACAAATAAGGAAAACACCTACCCCTGACCTGTGCAAGGATATTTCAGTAAAAGCAATTTTGAACTCACAGGTCACTCACTCTAAGTGGATTTTTCCACTTAACTTGAACAGATGCAACCTTATGTATCTGAAATTGTTTTAACTTCTGATCAGGAAATTCATTTTTTAGTTCCATGAAAGGTCATTTTGTACAAAGGAAAACACATGCTTAAAAGTTTTTTTCTTAGTTTGGGTTCTGGGGAGAGTGATCAACGAACAGAATGCATGTTTAGCATTCAAAAGATCTATGGTTTAATCTTTGGCACCACATAGTCTCCCACACACTGTGGGAAGAAACCCCCAAACACGGAGCAGGAAACAGTCCCCCAAGATTAATTGGATGTGACCCATAGGCAGAATAACTAAAAATTCTTATTTCAAAGCTATTGCTGTGTAAACAGATTTTCTTGCGCATAAATTCAATTTTTATTCATAATCAAAAATCCTTGTAAAGTTAAGTCTCTTTTAAAAAGGAAATACCGCAATTACATTGCAAATAATTCTTTGTTCAATCTCTGAGTTCAATCCCTGGCACCCCAAAAAAACCATTCATTAATTTAAAAGTTTCTTTTGTGCTTCAAGATTAGATCTGAAGGTAAGATCACAGAAGTTTCAAGAACAGTCTAACCAATGAAAAAGGCTCTAGAAAGAGTCTTAGATTACTCTGGGGAAGAAAAAAAAAATTCTAACAATTGCCTCTCTGAGCCTCAGTTTCCAGACCCCACAGAAGGACACATGCTACTGGGCTATTTTCTCTGGTTTCCACATATTCCACAAGACTGATTCAACTTTGACCTCTGCCCTTCCATTTGCTAACTCTCACCTGCTACAACTCACCTTTAAAGAGCTCAAATGTCATTTTCTTGTGAAGATTTTTGCTGACCCGGACCACCAATCCACACCAAAACCCCCAACCC
Source organism: Crocidura indochinensis (assembly GCA_004027635.1). Taxonomy (NCBI): domain Eukaryota; kingdom Metazoa; phylum Chordata; class Mammalia; order Eulipotyphla; family Soricidae; genus Crocidura; species Crocidura indochinensis. The sequence continues at coordinate 25,944 of PVKC010001150.1, forward strand.
ACAAATTCTCTTTGTACCCTGAACTTGCTCTACACACCTTGAAAACTGTTTTCTTTCTTTCACCATCAGTGCCAGAAGGCAAAAGTCTCTCTTGGTGCCTAAAACAGAATAGGCACTTCCACTCTAGTTCTGCCATTTACAATAGTAGCTTTAGAGCTACATTCAGCTTTTAGTTTCTAGCTTGATTTGAATTAGAATAAGTTTAATTGTAGAAAATTCTACAATTAACAGTGCAATCATAAACCATGATATATTCAACATGATGTTGGCCACAGCTTAGCTGTGTATAATAACTATATTATTAGTTTCATCTAACCGGCTATATCCATTAGCAGGGCTATCATTCTTATCAATAATTTCCTGCAAGTATATAGTAACCTGTTCAATCAGTACTATGAAGTATCCGAATGAAGTGAGAAAATAAAGCTTGACAGAAGTTTTGTTTACATCATTCTTAAAAAATGTGAAGTTCGTAAATTCAAATTACTTTAAGAGTTCTAGTCCGAATGTCCAGTACTCTATTTTTACAAGTTAACATCTTTTGTAAGGTTTTTTTTTTTTTTTTTTTTTGGTTTTTGGGCCACACCTGGTGACGCTCAGGGGTTACTCCTGGCTATTCGCTCAGAAGTCTCTCCTGGCAGGCAAGGGGGACCATATGGGGAACCGGGGGATTGAACCGCGGTCCGTCCTAGGTTAGCACAGGCAAGGCAGGCACCTTACCTTCAGCGGCACCACCCGGCCCCCACATCTTTTGTAAGTTAACACAAACATTAAAGAAATAAAAAGCACATTCTTCAAAATGAATGACAAGCTGCCTATATTTTACCACATCATCATTGTACACTGTTTACTCAGTCCAAAAGTTGTTTTATTACCTTTCATTGTGTAACCATAGGCAGTTTTATAATAAATAATTTTAAGAGAAACCAGCAAAATTTGGAGAAAAAATAAGAAGCTTCACATCATTGTCACACCCCACAATTTTACAAAAACTACAGGCATTAAATCTGTGCTGAACATGTAGTGAAATAAGGATAAGCTCCTTCCTTCCTTACCTTCATTGGACATAATTACCAGTGATATATTTGATTTTAATTTCAAAAGCCTCTGCGTTTGGAACCAGAGAGAAAATACAGTGGGTAATAAATATGCTTGCCTCACAAGCGGCTAACTTGGGTTTGATTCCCAGCATCACAAATGGTCCCCTTGATCCTGCCAAAAATAATCCCAGAATATTGCCAGGTGTGGCCCCAAAACAAAGAAAAATAGACCAAATCTGAGTTTATTTGTAATGTTTAAGAGTACCAAAATATGCCTATTAAAGTGTTCCACACATGTTATCTAAACATAGATATAAAATATGTGCAACCCATGACAAAAAATCCCTAAATCTACAAGAATTGTCACTTAACATGTAGGTATATGTACTGAAACGATTGTGCCATCTACTGCATTAGGCTTCTTCCATCTAAGTGGAAATCTGAAGCATCTAAATGATAAAAATCTAAACATTCTGCAAAAGCTGATACAGAGAAAAAGGTGTCATTTGTGAATTAAAATCTTGTACCTGAAATACTTCCCTGAGGCAAGATCATAGAACTATTCACATTAGGCATAACAAACAAGCAAAGAAATAAAAGGCAGATGATGAAATTCCTAAGAAAAGGGGGGAAAATGGCATTCAATAAAGACAAACTGGCCTGAATATCAACTAAAGATGGACCATGCAGCAGGAAAAGAACCACGGAATAGCAACCCAGGCAGAAATAAGCAACCACAAGCCTAAAAACAACTGATACATCTCTACTCAAAATATTTTAGAAGCAAATCAGAAAAGCTTTGCTCATAATTCCTAAAAAAGTTTTCCTGATAATTTCTCTTTAAGTGTCTTTGGCTGTTTACTGCTAAACCAAAAAAAAAAAAAATCTGTATTATTTCCTGTCACTGAGTCCTTTATACATCTTACCCTGGTTTTGATCATTGCTGGAGAACAGGTGTCTAGTGGTTACTGCCAACATCTAATCCAGAAAAGAAGGAGCAGTGAAGGCTTCCATCGATGGATGACACCCCACCTTGCTGTCCTTCCTGTAGCCAGAGCATAAGGGTTAAGCCAGCGCTGCTTTAGCGCAGTCGCATTATTCAAAGCTGTCTCCCACTGTTTCATCAGTTCAGTGCCAGGACTGTGCTAACCAGCACTATCCTCAAAGAGACAAGCTAGAAGGAGCAGGAATGCATTTCCCATGAGGCACGGGAGTCATGCTATACAGTTCCAATCCTGGATTTAAGTTCCAGAATGATGATATCCCAGGAGAGAACAGCTTTGACACCTGGAGATTTCCCTGTCAGAGGAAAACAAAAGGCAAAAAAATCCCCGGCACCTGATATGGTTCTCCAAGACCCCTGGAAATGGTCCATGAGCATAGAGGCAGAAGTAAGCACTGAGGACAGTTGGGTATGATTCAAATAATAAAACTTAAAAAGAGAAGAAATGAAGAATGATAAGGGTAGCCAAGAATGGAACAGTAGCATGTTCTAACTATGAGATACAGCATGTACAAAAAGCAATAAATGGCATCAGTTTCAATAGGAGCAAAGGATGAGAAGGGGCAACTTTAAGAGACAATAAAATCTAAAAAAAAAAATATAGAACCCTCATCTACAAAGCACTGAAAATGGTTAGTTTTTTTTTACCAGATCCATGAATAATTATTGATTTAAGTTAATAGATACAGATACATTAAAGTCCAAGACATCAGGGAAGAATTCTCATTAATAAGAAATAGAATGAAATACATTAAAATATTATCTTAAGCTATATGGATGCTGAGATCAATTAGAAACCTAATGAAGTCATCAAAGCAAGATGTTAATCCGCTTGGATCACAGTAAGATGGAAAAACAGGATCACACCAGAAAGAGAGCTGTTGAATCAACAAGACAGATCTGATCCGCCTCAGGGGGAAGAGAAGGTTTTTGAAGGTCAAGAGAAGAGTCAAAATGAATCTCAGATTTCTCTCTTAAGAAACTAGACAGTCTGCATATTTGCTGAGGCAGAGAATGCCATACATAGGAGAAGAAAGGGAAAGACAATGAGCTGTTGAGCTTAAGGTATATGAATGATAACTAAAAAAAAAAAAAAAAAAACAGCTGAGTAAGCAATTGGGTGTATCATTCTGGTATTCACAAGAGAGTTCTCTGCTAAAGATTCAACTTTGGCAGAAGCAGCAGAAGGTTAGTAATGTCTCCAACCAAGCAAACAGATGAGGTTAGCCAGAAGGTTCAAACATGGGGTGGGGGGAGTCAGAAGAGCACCAAGAAAACCACCAAAGAAACCATGTTTCAGTTAACATATCAGATAAGGAAAGTGAAAATAATAAGGTCCAGAAGAACATGGAGATCAGTTACAGAGACAGGAAGATAATCAGAAGAATGTGGTAGCCTGGAAAGCAATCGATGATGGTCTCCCTAAGAAGAATATATGTATGTATGTATGTATCTAGCAGTTAAGAATTGCTTTGGGAGGCCAAAGAGATAGCACAGCAGTTAAGATATTTGCTTTCAAACTGTGGATTCAGAGTCCATCCCTGGCATCACATATGGTTCTAAGCACTGCTGGGAAGAATTCCTGAATGCAGTCAGTAGTAAAACCCTGCACACCACCAAGAATAGTCCCCAAATATTAACAAAAACAACAAAAAAAGATGCTGCTTTGGACCATGGATTCAAAACAATTACCCTAAGAATAGCTTTTCTAGCCTAAAATGTTCTGTCCCTAGGAACCACTCAATCCACAGCGTATCAAAATGCCCAGGGGACAGGCATCTCAGCTTCCACCATCAAACTCTTTACTCCCTTGGGAGTAAAACATGTGTCAGCAAAATTTTAAGCCTTAATTTCACCAAAGCAGGTGACTTGATGCAAATGAATCCATGCAAATTGGCAAATATTTTAAGTAAATTCTTCCTTGAATAAATTGGCATGTATTTTGACACAACTCTAACTTTAAAAATGCAATGAGGCAGGCCTTGCCCTCACAAATGGATTGAAATCCAAATTAGTCAGAAAATGCACCAAATTATGAGTAAAGGTGATCAAATACTAAATTTAAAGTTGAATGTCAAATACAATATAAACAAGAATCATTCTATCAATTTTCCCTTTCTTCAGCAGCTTCTTTCAATCACACCTGGCTTTCTGTTGAATTCCCTTGACTCCAATAATATTTAAAACTGTAAATTTTATGTGTAAATTCACTTATCACTTTCTTCCTATATTATGTCCTATCTATTTTTTTTAAGTTTTTGGACCACACCCTGTGACGCTCAGGGGTTACTCTTGGCTATGCACTCAGAAATCGCTACTGGCTTGGGGGACCATAAGGGACACAGGGAGATAGAACCACTATTATATTATTATAATATAATTATAATATATAATATAAAATATAATATATAATATAATATAATATTATATATATAATATATAATATAAAATTATATATTATTATAATATAATATATATAATATAGATTATATTGGGGCCGGGCGGTGGCGCTGGAGGTAAAGGTGCCTGCCTAACCGCGCTAGCCTTGGACGGACCGCGGTTCGATCCCCCGTGCCCCATATGGTCCCCCAAGCCAGGAGCAACTTCTGAGCGCATCGTCAGGAGTAACCCCTGAGCATCATTGGGTGTGGCCCAAAAACCAAAAAAATAATAATAATAATATAGATTATATATAATCTAAATTATATTATATATAATATACATATATTAGAGATTGAGGAGAGAATGTGAAATGAGGCAATGGATTAAAACCACAGGGAAAACCAAGCAATTTTGATTGGTAAAAAAAAAAAAAGAGGGGGGGCAGTGTTGTGTCCCGTTTACTCTTTTATTGGTTATTTGTGTATCCTCAAAAAGTTCATCAAAAAGATTATTATATATATTATATTATCCGACCTAGGCTAGCACTGGCAAGGCAGACGCCTTACTGCTTGACCCACCTCTCCAGTCCCATTATGTCCTATTTTAAGAGAATATGCCTTGACCCCACATTCTCTCTAAATACTGCCCTGTTGTATATGAAAACAGTTCCGTAAGATTATTCTTTGCCTGTTATTCCACCTTGACCTTCCAGGTGGGGGCGCTGTTGAGAGCCAAATAAATAGCTTGGGAGCGAGGTGTTCAGGGTCTTTTGGCAGAGTTTACAGGCTGGCTCCAGGTGTTTGGCAGAGTTTACTGGCTGGCTCCTGGTACTAGGCTGACAAAGGACTGTGCACCCAACCTTTTTACCCCTTTACCCTCCTGTCTGTGTGGATTTTTTGCTGCAGATAAATATTACCATTATCTCCTCCCACTAGGGGATGAGGGGATGGGAATCAATTTCTCCTTCTGGAAACATTTTGTGAGGTTACACAAATAACCAATAAAAGAGTAAACAGGACACAACACTGCCCCCCTCTTTTTTTTTTTTTTTTTTACCAATCAAAATTGCTTGGTTTTCCCTGTGGTTTTAATCCATTGCCTCATTTCACATTCTCTCCTCAATCTCTAACAATCACACTTCTAACTCCAAGTACTCCACTGAGCTCACACTTGGCAAAGACTTCTGGGCTGCTGGATTCAAATACAACCCTCTTTTTCTTTTATCATGAAGGATAACAAGGATGGGGAGGAGGGGACTTTCAAGCAGCGTTCAGGGGATCCAGGGACAATTTGATGATACTTGGCCCAGCTGAGAAAGTCTGAGGACCAGTGCTCAGGGCATTAATGCCAGCAGCAACCAGGGTCACATTCAGTGGTGTTCAGAGGGCCCTGAAGTGCCAGGATCACAGTGCACATTCCAGCCCTCTGTGCCCTCTCCTTTGGCTTCAACTATACCTTTTTTTCATTTTCACCAATATTCCACACTGACACTATGCTATGCTCTCGTGGCTCTTACACCATTTCCACTATTTCTAAGATACAATTTCCAAACTTTCTTTTTGTGCAGTATCAGTTTTTGTTCCATTTCTTTTTCCAACTCTTACTCCTCTTTTAGGTTTCTTTGTGCTGTTCCAGGTTCAGACTGAGGCTATGCTGTTGATCTCTTCTAATTTACACCCTTCTACATATTTTCCCTGAGACTTGGTGTCCATGGCTATACCTACCCTCTCTGAGGAATGCCTTTATCCTTTATTCGCTTTAAACTCCAGAATCAGAAAACTATCTCCAAACACCTCAAAGAAAACTGGGGACATTGGGGACAGGAAATGTGAAGGGTGAAAGGTGAAGGGTGGTATACGTTGTATGACTGAATCTTAATCATACACAACTTTGCATCTGTGAAAATAAACCAACTATATTATGAGCAACCTTGTAACAGGAGTGCTTCAATAAAGGAATTTATTTTATTAAAAAGCTTTAAAGTGCATACATAAAAAATATGTGTATGTATTATAGGTGGTGGGGAAATATATATTTATGTGTGTTATATATATGCATATTTATGTATTATAGATTATATACAATACATATATAACATATAACAAATATATATTATATAGTCAGATTTCTGAATGTTCTGGAACACACCTGTCCCTCCTCAGCTTTCCAAGATTGTAATAACACTGTGACTAGTCAGGGTCACCCACAAGCCTCTCTTTCTTTCACACATTTCCATAGACATGGCTTCTAGCAGAATGCTGTCAGCTCCACCTTCAAAGCAGACCACAAGGCCATCCACATTTCCATTTTACAACAATTCAAGAATCAGCTACCCACAGCTCTTTCCTGGGCAACCTCAGCACCTCTGTCATCCACTTTTCTGTCATCCGCTCTTGTCCCCTACAGGCCATCTACACACCACAGCATGACCACACAGAAAAATTAATCCATGTTCCTTCTGTGATTAAACTCTTGAACAGTGTCCTTAAAAGTGAACTGAGACTCCTTCCCTTTGCAGAAAGGAAGGACATACTTTTTTTTTTAACCAAAGTGGTTGGTGATAGAGTTAAAAATGGGCATCATCTGAGCTTCAGTGATAACACAGCAGTATGGCGTTTGCCTTACATGCAGCTGACCCCAGGACAGACCGCAGTTTGATCCCCAGTGTCCCACATGGACCCCCAAGTCAGGAGCAATTTCTAAGCGCAGGGCCAGGAATAAGCCCTGAGTGTCACTGGGTGAACCCCACCCCCAAAAAAGAACACCATAGCCCTAACTTAGAGTTTGATATCCCTTTCCTGGGATATCTGTAGCTCTGGTACTCAGCAATTCTTTAAAGACATTCTCCTCTGAAGTGTAAGCTAATTCCACAGTTTGTGTTTTCAATTTTTTAAAGGATGATGTGAAAACACAATAAAAATAAAAAGATCAAGGCCTTTGACATATATATAAAATCTTATTTTGTTTTTATTTTCTTTTTATGCAACAGAAGATAAAAGCACTAAGATGTCCTCAGACATAGGAGTAAGATGTGATTCATCAGAAGAGGGAAATACAGCAAGAGAAAAAATTATAGTCCTCCCACTCAACATGACAAAGTCAACCAGGACATTAAAACAAAATAAACAAACAAGGACCAGAGTGATAATACAGCAGGGAGGGCGTTTGCCTTGCAAGCAGCCAATTGGGCTCAATCCCTGGCCTCCCATATGGTCCCCCGAGCACTGCCAGAAGTGACTGCTGAGTGCAGAGCCAAGGAAGCCAAGTGTGACCCAAAAATAAATACAAAATAAAACAAACAAATAAGATTTCTTATCACTTTTTAGACAAATACTTTATATTATACCCTAAAACAAAACATCAATTAAGATCATTCAAATAATTAAATTGTGTGTGTGAATGTGTTATGAGAAGAAGACAAAAGCAGATAAACAGTTCTTTTAAGTGACTGGAACTTATAAATTGTAATAATGCTGTCTTGGTTCTAGAGAAACTTTCTCTGAGAAATGCAAATTTATGATCTTATCACTCTATAAAACACAAATAAAATCTTATACAGGGAAAGGGAGGGCTACAATTACTCAAGAGGCTGATAAATAAAAAATTCATAAATAAAAATATGTTGAAAATATTACTGAGAAAACAATCAGTTAAAATTGACATGTAAAGAGAGAGAAAGAGAGATTTCTCTAGTGGAAATACAATAAGAGAAAATTGAAAAAGAAAAGTGAAAGGACAGCACCTCTAGAAAGTGTGGTCAGCCCTCAGTTTACTTTCCTAGTTCCAGCAATATGTAATTAGAAAAACCAGTGAGAAGTGTTCCACCAGCCACTTTCAAACCAACCTTTAAAGATCTTTCCAGATAGAGCTGCAAGTCATATCTCAAAATATGCAGTTGTCTTAAATAAGTGCAGGTGGCTCTCAAGTATGAGAAGCATAAACAAAAATATTGAAAGTATGAGTAACAGGAAATTTAATTCTACACACTATATACGTATACTGCATTATCTGGAAAAATTAGAGTAGCCATAAATTTCTTGTTTTGTTTTGTTTTTTGTTTTTTGGGTCACACCCGGCAGTGCTCAGGGGTTACTCCTGGCTCCATGCTCAGAAATTGCTCCTGCAGGCACGGGGGACCATATGGGGCACCGGGATTCGAACCAATGACCTTTCGCATGAAAGGCAAACGCCTTACCTCCATGCTATCTCCCGGGCCCCGCCATAAATTTCTAAAGAAGATATTCACATACTTCTATAGTGATATTCTTAACATCAAATTGTGTCCCAAATATGATAATAGCAAGCTACTTAAGTTATCTTGAGAAACATGATATTGATTTTTTTATTCCTAGAGATGAAATAGATCTCTCAAAATTAAGGGAAATAGACCCTAAGAAAAATAAGCACTAGCACCGTAATTAGCAACTGTATGTACACGCACATAGACGCATGCATGCACATACAAGGACATAGAATGGCTGCACATAAAAGATATCTATGCCATGGCCTCCCCCTTCATCAGCAGTTTTGTTTTCAGTTTTGGTTACCGGCAGTGCACATGGTCTAAAATTATAGCACACAATCAAATATTCTGGAAGACAACACATTCACATGACTTTGATTACAGACATTATCAGCATTGTTTTGTTGCATAATGATAATTTTCTGTGGGACCAGCAGTGGCACAAGCGTTAAGACGTCTGTCTCGACTGCACTTGCCTAGGATGGACTGTGGTTCGATCCTCCAGCGTTCCATATAGTCCACAAGCCAGGAGCAATTTCTGAGCGCATAGTCAGGAGTAACCCCTGAGCATCACCACCCCCCCCCCAAAATTACTTGTGTCACATTTGTAAAGTAAACATTATTGAGAGGAAGTAAGTATAGGAAAAAAATTCTATACAGATAAGTTAGGACATCAGCTCTGGGTCTTAAAATGTTTCTCGTGATAATAAGGGAGGTTATCACAATACACATTAAAAATAAGGTGAGACATTTTCTTGAATTTCTTACAAAAAGTAAAATACATTCCTAAAATTCCTCCCTGAGTTTTAGAAAGAAACGTTTCCAAGAAGACTCATTCAAAGGATTGCAGGGTTCACTCCAAGTAGAGCACTGTCCCAGCTCGCCACATGTGATGGAGCACAGTCCTCCCTCTTGCTCCTATAAATTGGACTCAGAAAATATCATATGCACCTGCTTATCACGAGGAGTGGAGGAAACAAACCCACAGACAATCTCAAGGACAAGCTCAGAAATCAAGTCCAAAATTGAACAAAGTAGCTGTGAATTGGGCAATCTCAGTTATGCTATATAGCTCTGTCTCGATAAAGTTACAACTCTATTAATGATGGATCTGGAAACAAAAAGGACTGAATTAATAGCAGTTCTCATCAGCAGTATGAACTTTTGGAGGGTTCCCCAAGACCCCTTTGAGAGAACCTGCAGGGTTAAACCTATACTCACAGTAAACACTACAATAGTCTTTGCTGCGAGGACTCATTTTTCTGTGGGTGGAAAGTGGTATCTCTCCGCATTTCTCTATTTCTGCTTCCAAAGCACTGACCGCTGAATAAAGATAAAATAATTCAGCTGTCTTCCACAAAATCAGACACTAAGCTGATCTGTAAATATGTGAACCAATTTCAACTCTTTTAAATGTTTTTGAAAGATGCCGTAATCCTGGTGACTTTCAAAGAACAAACCTGTGACACTTGCCACAGTTCAGGAGTCCAAGACTCATTTAATTGTAGCCTGGTTTTAGGGTCAAAGCAACAGCACAGTGGGTAGGGCACTTGCCTGATAAGCTGTCAATCTGGATTTGATCTTTTATGGTCATGATGGTCCCCTGAGCACCACCAGGAGTAATTTCTGAGTTCAGAGCCAGGAGGAGCATCTGTGCATTATTGTTTCAGGTGTGGTCCAACAAAACAAAAACAAAAAAAATAATTTTTTAAAAAAATAAATGTTTTCTGGTTTAATGGGGGTAGAAAAATAGTACAGCAGATAAGATGTTTGCTTTGTACATAGTCAACCTGGATTCAATATTTGGCATGCCTAAGCACCAAAAATTATCCCTCTATAAGAACCAGTAATAACCCCTGAACACCCCTAAAAATGTGACCTAGACATAGTATCTCTGTACCCCAGATATGTTTCCTGAGCACCACTCTTTTCTGGGGTTCAAGACTCATTCCAAGGCCAAAGTGATAATACAAGCAATAGTATTTAGCTTACATTCAGCTGACCAGGGTTCGATCCCAGCATCCATGTGGTGTCCTTCCTACCTATCAGGAGTAATCTTTGAGCACAGAGTCAGGAGTAGATCCTGACCACATCCAGGTGTGGCCCCAAACACAAAACCCTATATCTACTAGTGGTCAGAGTGGTCCCATAGCAGTTAGGGCATGTTTGTTACATGCAGCTGATCCAGGTTCAATCCTGGGCATCCCAGATGGTCTCCTGACCTAGCCAGGAGTAATTTCTGAGTGCAGAGCCAGTAATAGCCCCTGAGAGTCACAACCTATGCATATATATACATATATATATATATACATATATACATATATATATATGCCTCCTGCCATGCCCCTGTTAGAGGAATCAGCTCCTTGCAATTCTGCGTTCTGGTGATTCTTTTCTTGCAAGCAGTCAAGCTGATGGTGCCGTCAGCTCTCCAAGACACCCCATACCATGGCCACATGGTCCTCTTGCTATCTTGCCCCAACACTGCAAATGACTTCTTAACACAGCTGCTTCCACTGGAGATGGCAGATGTAACAGATGTGACCAGTTGTTTTGCCACACTCTTAGCTGGAAGCAGTTGCCATCTCCTCACTCACCACAGTCCATGTTGAAACTGTCTACTCCAGAAGGTAGCTTTCAGGCAGTGGCTTCATTCCTACTTCAGACTAATGAAGAGACTTCTCAGTTTTTATTTCCATCATGGTGAATATCAAGTGAAAGCAAGCCACATAACCAAAAGCTCTTTGAAGACCTCTACCTATTTTTCTGTTCTTTTTATTTCGGTTTTGGGGGGTACACCAATTGACCCTCAGGCTTACTGACTCTGTACTCAGGATCACTCCTGAAAAGTATCAGGGTACCATTTCTGGTGCCAGGAATCAAACTGAGGTTAGCAAGCCAAGCAAACACCTTATGCCCTATAAAATCTCTCTTTAGCCTAAGGACTTCAATCATTTTTGGGGGGTAGTGGCATTTGGGCCACACCCAGTGATGTTCAGGGGTTACTCCTGGTTCTGTACTCAGTAATTACTGTTGGTGGTGCTCAGGGGACCATACTGTATGCCAAGTATCATATTGTATGCCAAAGATCGAAGCCAAGTCTGCTGCATGCAGGCAAGTGTCCTATCTGCTGTTCTATTGCTCTGACCACTCAATCACTTTTAAGAGTATAAAAATCCTAAAAATAACTGAGAACAGAGCTCTTACCCAAGCAGTCTTTTAGTTAACTGCCTCTAATATTTGATCCAAGATAAAAGATAAAAAAAAAAAACTTACTTTCAACAAGTGGTATTCCTATTTTGGGCACAGTATTTCTGTCTTTTGACAAATAAACAAGCCAAGCCTCCAACATAGAAATAAAATTCAAAACCACAGAACCAACTGGTGTTAATTCAGTTTTTCCAAGTCACTTAGCTTGAACATTTGAACCCTAATCACTTATTTCTGTAGGTGCTCCAATACTCCCCAGCAGATCCCATTCTCTTACAACTGCAGGAGCTGTCCTAAAGCAGATAAAAATAGGAGGGTAGTAGGCACAGCCAGAGCACACACTGATTTTCTGTATCATTATGTGGGAAAGTCAGGAAGTGAAATACAAATGTTGGTGCAAATAAGTTGATAGGGGGAGAATTCAAGGACTCCACAGATGCTGACAACAATTCTTCATGTCCTAATGGACTGATAAATTAAGATACCCAAATTCTTGGGAAAAGGGCAAACTAGAAAAAGATATCTATATTTTTAAGCATGGATTCCAACTCCTTATTTTAAGCCAGCATGGTATAGAAGACCTTTCATGAGCTTTGAAAAGATTATTCTTGCTTCAAAAGCATCAGGACTATACAGGACAAATCTAGCTAGAAGCTTCCTCCTTAGGCTTGTTCTTCTCCTCTGATCTTCCCCAGTCTGTCCAGTGGATTCAACTCAGGTCTGTCATATCACAACAGTTCTAAGAAATGAAAATAACCAAAACAAGTGGGAAAGAAGGAAGAAAGCATCTGTCTTCAACCAGTTTCATTTATTACTGCTTAATTCATTTTACTAAAGTAATTAAGGACCTGAAGACCTGTGTGCAAGGTCACTTCGTTTCATTCTCATCATTGCATGAGAATCAAAGCAGCACTAGGTTTGGCCTGGTGTCCCTCAAAAACTGCCAGGTCCATGAATTGAACCATCATGCCTTCTGATTGAATTGATTCTCTCTAAGCACAGGACCTCTAAGCACTGCTGCTCAGACAATAACTAACTAATGTTCTAAAAAAAATTTTTAAGGGGCCCGGGAGATAGCATGGAGGTAAGGCATTTGCCTTTCATGCAAAAGGTCATCGGTTCGAATCCCGGTGCCCCATATGGCCCCCCATGCCTGCCAGGAGCAATTTCTGAGCATGGAGCCAGGAGTAACCCCTGAGCACTGCTGGGTGTGACCCCCCCCCAAAAAAAAACAACAACAACAACAAAGATTTTTTAATAAATAATCCCACATTCACCAATCCTCATCTTTGTCTCATTCCTCCATGTGGCAGTCCATATTTAGAGCCCTGGTCCAATACATCCTTGACCAGTATCAGAACTGCTTTACTTGACACATATTTTAGGAGAGCCAAAAGAGTGAGAGAAAAGGTAGGTAAGAGTGCCTGGAAGTCAGTATTAAAAATAATATTGACATAAAAGCCAAACTACAGGCAACACATGTCATAGTTCACTGTGCAAGTTCACACATGTACTGCCAATAGGTCTGTAAATTATGTAGAGAAAAAAGTTTATGAGCATAAATACAAAAAATACTAAAAACTGTTAAAAAATTTACAACATTTAGGGGCCAGAGCAATAGTACAGCAGGTAAGGCACTTGTTTTGCACATGGCTGACCCAGGTTCAATCCCTGATATCTCCTAAAGTCCCCTGAGCACTACCAGGAGTGAGTCCTAAGCACAGAGACAGGAGTAAATCATGAACATCACTGGGTATGGACAAAAAGAAAACTAAAAGAAAATTTGCCACACTTATAAAAATGTTATATTTCTATTCAAGAGTAGTTTGAATAATCCAAGATACATATCATTATTAAGATGGATTAAGAGTCTTTGAAAGGATTTTTTTTCTTAATTTTATGAAATGACTAGATTACAGCTCCATAGAGGTAAAAACAAAGCAGTCCAAGGTGAGGCTAGGAAAAGACAGGTAACAGTGAAACTCAAACTGTAGAGTGACAGAATTCTGGGTCAAAACCAATGTATAAACTGACTCCACCTCTAATTTAAAAACCTTGAAGAACCATTTCAGAATCAAATAAGGTATAAACCACCTTACAAAATCATTATGGCAATGTAAACCAAATGCCTTTGATTTTTTTTTCCTCAGAGAGCCAACAACAAAGCAAGCACAAAAATAGACAAGTTTGAAAATTCCCTGAACAAACACCACCAGCTAAGTCACAAATGCAAAAATTAATTTCACTTATTTTGAGAGATAACTGATACTAAATTTGCTATGACCATTTAATGCATGTCTCTGAAAGGCATACGGAAAAAACATACAGTTCCAAAATTGATAAGAAGCACCACTAATGAGTTCCCTATCTGTTTGAATTGAGGAATTCTGATACTGTAACTACCCTGCAATGAGAGAAGTGGCAAGCCACCCTCTCTACGCCTTGCAGCTGCACCCAAACTCTCTCCATCTCCTTCCCAGGCCCTTCTCACTACTCCCAAGCCACACATGGTTTTCTTAGTCTGCACACAATGATCTTTACTGATGACAGCTCTAGTGATACATTACGTTTCCTCAGACCATGTCTGGACTTGTGACAGGACTCAGTCCCATTTGGGTTGAAGAATCTGAAGTTTAGCACCAAAAGGGAAAAAAATGAATGACTCCATGATATCTGACTTTAATATTGTAAATCTGGAAACAATGCAGAATATGAATAGAAGCAAAGAAAAAGAAAACGCAGAAAGTCAAGAGGAAAAGCAAGAGACAATAAATGCTTGAACAGAGCAGAAACAATATTCACAATGAAAGGGGTTAACGCAAGGGCCACTATAGAGATGAAAGTTAGGTTAACAATTTATTCTCTAGACATAGAAATCAAGAGAACATTAGAAAATAGTAACCTAGGGGAAGAAAGTAAGGCATTTGCCTTGCATGCAGACAACCTGAGTTTGATCCTGGCAACCCATATGATTCCCCTGAGCACTACCAAGATCGTGATTACTGAGCATAGAGCCAGGAGTAATCCCTGAGCATCACCAGGAATGACCCAAAACAAACTAAAAAATAATAATAACAGATAGATAGATGATAGATTAGATAGATAGAGATAAATAGGTAGGTAAATGATAGATAAATAAATGATAGAAGACAGACAGACAGACAGACAAAACTCAGAGTTGGTAAAGACCTATTGCTGCTGGAGTCTTCTGGCATGATGGGGGACTAGGCAGTGTCAGATCAAACTCAGGCCTCCAGCATACCAAACATCTCTGAACCTGCACCTAATATATGTGTCTGTATGTGTATGTACATATACATATATACACAAATATACATATATATGTATATATACAGTATATATAACCTATATGTCCAGTATATATATACATATATATATATATTGGTTTGAGGACCACATTCAATGATGCAATGATGTTCTGGGGTTACTCCTGCCTTCACTCCTGGCAATGCTTGGGGGATGATATGGGGTGCCAGGTATAGAAACTGGCTGGGTCAGCCTCATGCAAGGCAAGCATCCTACCTGTTGTGCTATCTCTCTGACCCCAGGAACTGGGCAGCAGGATGATTGCTGATACTATCAAGCAGGGCTAGAGATTGTCAAAGAAGCTGATGCTTTGGGGAAAAAAAACAGACACCCTAGAACATTCTTATTCTGAAGTTCTTATGGAACAAAGCTGTACAAGTTGTAATAGGAAACATAGTCTGGTAGATGGAAAAGCTTAGAACCACAGACAAATATTTAAAATTAAACATCACATTCATGCAAAAAGCAATTAAGAGACATTCTCTTTTCATAATCTCAAATGCTAACTTAATCTATCTAATTAGTCTATAGACGCAATGAGTACAGACAGGACAATCACAAAATAATCAAATCTTTTTGCTTTAGAAATGCTCCTTCGCCATCTGGTGGGAAAAATATACATTTCACTTAAAAGCTGAAAATAATTCCTTACTCATCATTAGGTTTAGCAATGTCTCACTTTATATAGAAAGGTTCTTTCATTCTTTGTTTTTTTCATTTTGTTTTGTTTTGTTTTGTTTGGGGGCCACACCCAGTGACGCTCAGGGGTTACTCCTGGATATGCGCTCAGACATCGCTCCTGGCTTTCGGGACCAAATGGGAGGCCGAGAGATTAAAACACAGTCCATCCTAGGTTAGCGTGAACAAGGCAGATGACTTACCACTTGTGCCACCACTCATTCTTTGTTTTTCTAATAACTGCTATTTTTCTTCTCACCTCCTACTCTCTCTAGTGGCTAATACATCCATGGTACATGGATACACAGGTTTAATGGTAAAACATCACCTTCTCATTTTCCAGGTCCTTTCATCTTCACGATGTATTCATTAGAAAAGTCCGATATAAATGACAAACCATTAAATCACTATGAAAAAAGGACTTTATGGAATTCTCATGCTGCCAGATTTCTCTCTTTCAATAACTAAAAGTTTGGATTGCCTGAGAAAAATGTTTTGAAATGAGAGACAGGCTTTGAACAGATCAACAGAACAGAACCTCTATAAAAATACCCCAACATACACTAATTCGCCATGTGATTTGAAATAAAAATATATTTCCAGCCAGTGAAATAAAAGATTAATCAGGGCCAGAGAGATAGCATGGAGGTAGAGTGTTTGCCTTGCATGCAGAAGGACGGTGGTTCAAATCCCAGCATCCCATATGGTCCCCCAAGCCTGCCAGGAGCTATTTCTGAGCATAGAACCAGGAGTAAGCCCTGAGGACTGCTGGGTGTGACCCAAAAACAAAACAAAACAAAAGATTAATCATTCACTAAGAAATTGTAAGACAAAGAAATAATGATTTTTAAAATAGTGAGTGTAGATCTTACATTTTCTAGTGGATGACTATTTACAATGCACGACAAAACCATATAAGCATTAGGAAAAATCAGGAATTTTTTAAATCCCAGTCTGGAGATGATCACAACAAATGACTAAACATTCTTTCATTAACGATTCCAAAAATGGCATGTAAGCAAAAGAAAAAGGATCCACATCACTAATTATTTGAGCTGCATCCATATCACAGGGAGGAGAAACTTACAGGTAATGGGATGAGAATTAAATACATAGGCCTGGACCATAAAGGTAATAAGCACAAAGGGAGGAGCAACCCCCTTTGTGTATATCCCCCCAGGTGTGGCCCCCAAATAATACTTAGAAGATACTCAAGTGACTTAGTGCATATATTCATGTTGGTTTTAAAGGAGAAAAGCCATGCTCAATCAAAGCTCACTGGGCCTAAGCAAAGAGAGGACTGGCCTCTAAGAGCTAAGGTTCTCAGATACACAACTTCAAGATTTGGATGTGTGCCAGCAAGTGATGTACTTGGAAAGGTCCAGGAGAGATGACAGAACCTACTGAGATCCGGAACCAAGGATCCAGCTAGCCTGCACCTCAATACTACAGGTAGAGACTGCAAGATGAGATGATGATAAATAGCCGCTATTTGAACTAAACCACTGGGTTTATGGTAATTTATAACACAATAGAAAACTAATGTAAAAAAGCCATAAGGGCATATAAGTGTAAAATAAAACAGGGTGTCAAAACGCCATTTTGATAAAGATAAAATTCAATTTGAAAACTTAGTGAAATAAAAAATCAGTTTAAAAAAATGTTCTTTTGGAGGATGGAGTGGGATATTGGACCACACCCTGCTTATGGTTTACTCCTGGCTCTGTACTCAGAGATCACTCAAGGCTCAAAGAACTATATGTGGTGCCTGAGATAGAATCAGAGTCAGCTGCGTGCAAGGCAAGAACTTACCCTCTGTTACTGTTTTCTCCAGATTTAATGCTCTTAAACAAAAATGCTCACCTTGACTCATTCATGATAAAGAAAAAAGATCAATTAAAGCAGCATCATTTTTCATCCATCAAATTGTCCAAGACAAAGAGGTTTATAATATTCCACTGACTGAAGAGTTAAAAAGCAATCACCTGAATACTTGCTGATAGAAGTATAAATCGGCATGACCTTCCTAAAATGTCAATGAAACACTAAATCCACACCTAGTCCAGAACATGTGAGTCCACTTCTAGGGATTTTATTTTATCTTATCAATTCAATCACAGAGAAAATGGCAAAAAATATGTATGAACATATGTGACTAAGTATATATGAAATGATTTAGCACAGCAGTGTTTGTAATGTTAAGAAGAAAAGTCAATATTCCAAGTTTTATAACCAGGGACTAAATAATTTTGATATATTGGTTCAATGAACAAGTTCATTCATGTACTGGTAATGGAAGCTCTTCAACATATGTTGTTCAACAACTTTGTAAATCATGGTGACTTAAAAAATGTTTAACATATGCTGCTAAATGAAAAAATAAAGGTGACAGAATACACTCTACATATGCCATCATTAAAGGATATATATTTATATACATGCAGGCACAGATTCCAATTTTACAGAAAATATTTATAACAATGTCCACAAATAACAAGGGCTGCAGAAGAGAAACTGAATGAGAGACTGGAAGTTGGCCTACTAGGGAACACAAGATGTTGACCCAGAAGGAACTTCTTCAACAACAACTCAAGATCATAAAACTTGTTTCAAAAACAAGAATCCAAAGAGAATGTGCAAATAAAAATGAGGTAGGGGGACCAGAGAGATAGCACAGTGGTAGGGCATCTGCCTTGCACTCAGCTGATCCAGAACAGATGGTGATTTGAATCCTGGCATCCCATATGGTCCCCCAAGCTTGCCAGGAGTGATTCTGAGTGCAGAGTCAGGAGTAACCCTTGAGCACTACCAGGTATGACCCCAAAACCAAAAAAAAAAAAATTAGGTGAAGGGCCCGAGCAACAGCACAGCAGATATGGCATTTGCCTTGCATGTAGCTAGCCTTGGTTTGATCCCCAGCATCCCATATGGTCTCCTAAGCCTACCAAGAGTAATTTCTGAGCAAAGAGCTAGAAATAACTCCTGAATGCTACGAGTATGACTCAAAACCTCCCAAAAATGATGTGAATATAAAACAAGGTCCTTTGAGTTGTGGGGTGGCTGAGGTTTGGGTCATTCCAGTGGTGCTCTGGGCTTAGTCTGGCTCTAAACTCAGGAGCACTATATGGGACACAGGAAATCCAGCCCAGGTCTGCTGCTTGCAATCTCTATTGCTTTGGTCCTGCAACAAGGTCTTATGCCGTATTTTAAAATGACATAGTAATTTTTCAAGTAGTGATCATAACTATCTCTAAAATAGAGTATAATATGAAGTCACTTTGAGTTTAACTGCTAAATGGATGACTACAAAAAAATTCACCAAAAAAATACATTGCATGTGCTGGTTTGTTTGTTTACTTCTAGCCTAAGAAAACAGTTTTAAGAAGAAACTTTTTTTTTTTTTTGGTTTTTGGGTCACACCCGGCAGTGCTCAGGGGTTACTCCTGGCTCCATGCTCAGAAATTGCTCCTGGCAGGCACGGGGGACCATATGGGTCACCGGGATTCGAACCGATGACCTTTTGCATGAAAGGCAAACGCCTTGCCTCCATGCTATCTCCCGGGCCCCCAAATGTGTAATCATTTTAACAGCTTTCAAATGGCAGAAATATATGTTTGTGTGATACATTTCTGCCATAAGATAAGACATATGCTTTGAGCATTGCTATATACCAATTATTACGTATGTTGCCAAAATACATTAAGGAAGAAGATATACGTGACTATTACAGCATAAAATACAATTTTTTAATTCCTCCCTAGCTTTTGTAGTGAAATAGTTCACTATCTTAGAGTTGATAAGTAGTGCTTTTAAATTTTCAATACTTCACAGTAATAATATAAAGCTTTTCTGTTAATATAAACAGCAATTTGTTTTTTTATAGCTGAAACCCAATTACGCACATGGTTGTAGGCATGGTGCTTAAATAAAGATATTTTTTTAAAAAAGGCAATTTACTTTGGGGGGAGGGTAGGGTCATATCCGGCAGTATTCAGGGATTACTCCTGGCTCTATGCTTCGAAATCACTCCTGGCAGACTCAGGGGACCATATGGGATGCCAGGATTCGAACTACTGACCTTCTGTTTATAAGGCAAACGCCTTCCCTCCATGCTATCTCTCCGGCCCCAGCAATTTACTTTTTAAATACACACACCAGATAGTATTTTCGTTCTTCATTCTATGTTCAGTGACTATGAGCCCCCTAGTGGATGCCAGACAAAACAAAGATTCTGAGCGTAGAATATTACTCACCATTTCAAACTACATTTACATGCTTAATACCTTGCTGATGAAGTATTTATTATAAAACTGTCTCAAACACTGAGTAACAAAGTAAATACATAGCTAGAGGTTGAATCAAAAGTATAAATAATAATCCCACTGCAGAGAAGGACACCAAGCAACTTTCTATGCACGCTGACAAAATTGGCAATCACTATTTCTGCACATATCTCACACACAACTGATGTCTGATTAACGTCTCCCCCAGACTCAAGTGCTAAAGAGTAAGTCAAAGAACTGGCCTGTTCACCAAAGGGCAAGTGAGGCAGGGAGGTCCAATCCTTTCCCCAGCACCCTGAGGCCTTCTAGTCAAACTTTCCCTTCTCCAGCAAACTTCAGGCATCCTGCCCTTCAAAGAGGAATGTCAGTTACTTGGGCCTGAAAAGTTACCACCAAGAGGAATGATTGCTTGTGGTGTATCAGGAGAAAGCCAATCCTTGTGGAAATTGTGTCTATGGTTGAGAATACAAAGCAGAGATCTAGGAAACCCACCTCAACTTCTTTTCATGTAAAACCTTCATTAAAAAGCTTCCTATAGAGCATCTGTGCAAGAATCAATATCTCTTTTTTTTAAGAACCAATATCTCTAGTCAAAAAAAAGATGTCTGCAACACCCTCAACTAAACAGATCTCTTACTGGGACCACAAAGAAAGACTTTTCCTAGGCTTCATCCTAGGACCTATACAAAAACCAAGATCTGTAACTACAGAAGACTGACTTTGTCAACTGCAACTAAGCAGAATTTTTTCTGGGACCATAAAGAGAGACATTGGAGACTAGACAACCAACATGCCCAGAGCCTGTAGTAATATGCTTCATGGATGGAGACATCCTGTATCTCTTAGGCCAATGGAATATTTTTTCTAATTTCCCCAATGTTTGATGTTCCTATGCAAAAAAAAAAAAAAAGTGCCACACCTGTCCCTCCAACCTCCCCTTTTTGTCTCTCCTTTTCTTCTTTAAATTTTACTTTAATTCTAGATAAGGGCTCTCACTTTTCCACAGAACCATAGAACTTGAATCATTTGTTCTGTCTTGTATTTCTATGTCATTTTACAAATTGAGAAAATAGTGGATGAGGCTCAGGGCCAAGTGGTCTCAGGAACATTGAGTGGTGGGAAAAAGAAAAAAAAGAGGCCAGATTTAAATACCCAAGTGAAAGTCAATGACAACAAAATCAAGAGACCCAAACTAGCTAAATACAAAATGGACCTGTTACACTAATAGTCCAGGGGGTAGGTGTGGAGGTTTGGGGTGCATGCTGGGATCTATGGTGGAAGGAGTCAACACTGGTGGTGGGAACAACCCTAATTCACTGTCACTATGTAACTGAGCTACAACTGTGACAGACTTGTAATTCACATTGTTTTCAATTAAAAAAAAAAAACTTTCTACAGATGGGGCTGGAGCAATAGCACAGTGGTAGTGTGTTTACCTTGTATGCAGTTGACCCTTTTTGGACCCAGGTATGATTCCTGGAATCCCATATAGTCCCCTGAGTCTACCAGGAGCAATTTCTGAGTGCAGTGCCAGGAGTAAACCCCCAAGTGTCGCCAGGCAAGGCCTAAATAAATAAATAAATAAATAAATAAGCTTCCTATAGAAACTTCAGGACAAATACCAAGCTATTCAAGATTTTGTTATAGTCCACGGATAAGAAACTATTCCAAGCCTGTACCTCTCCCTCTGACTGATTTCACTCGACATGGTGTTCCCCAGATCCATCAATTTTGCAGCAATTTGCACACTTTTATCTTTTCTTGTGGCTGATTAGTACTTCCCTAGTAATTAGTACTTATGTACTTAATGTACTTAAGTACACAAGTACTTAAGTACATTAGTACAAACCGCAGTTTCTTTATTCAATCATCTGTCCATGAGCATTTTGGTTGTATCCATATTGGGGCTGTTGGATGTAGTGTTACAATAAACAGAGTAGTGCATCTGTCTTTTCTGCACCATGCTTTTGGATCAACGTCCTGTGTTTTTTTGTTTATTTTGTTTTTTATTTTTCAGCCATACCTGGTTATGCTTAGGGGTGACTCCTGGCTCTGCACTCAAAAATCGCTCCTGGCTTAGGGGACCATATGGGACACCAGGAGATCAACGGCAGTCTGTCCTAGGCTAGCACATGCAAGGCAGATGCCTTACTGCTTGTGCCACTGCTCCAGTGTTGTCCTGTGTCTTTTAAAAAAAATTACTGTTTCAAATATTTTGTCTATTTTTTCAGATGTTACAGGCAGGAAGGTAAATCAATATCTATAATGGGAGAAATCTTTACCATGTACACATATGTGTATATATGTATGTATATGTATATATAGATAGATGTTTTCTACCCCCCAGGAAGTGTTTGTAGGCCCAGGGACAATTCTAACAGAGCTTATTCCACATATGTAGGGTCCAACCAAGTGATACCAGCTGTGTTTCTGAAGCCAACAGGGCCACAGCAGTGCTTGAGAGACACACAACAGAGTGCTCAGGGAGTCATGCATTGCTGTGGATGGAATTCAGAACCTTGAACTACTGGTAAACCTATCTTCCTAGCTGCATGCATATGTGATTTATTTTATTATGATATAATCAAATATCATATAGTAAGGTCATAAGATTCAGGAAATGGCTCTGGTGAAAGCCAAACTGAGAATAGTCAGCAAACTTAACTTGCCTTAAGACTTCACATGTTAAATCTAAGATAACTGCCTTATGTGTGCATTATTCTCATATTCACTTACTTCTGGTAATATTTTTATCTTCAGAAAAGATGCACTGAGATAGGATTTATCCATAAGACAGTCCTTAATATTTCATTCTGTGTAATTAAAATTTCAAATAAAATCATAATGAAGTCTTTCTCTCAGTGCCTTCACTAAGCATCATCACTGAAGCAGTAAATATAGAAACACTAAAAAAAATCTATAAAATATTCTTTCTTTGAAGCCAAATTTCTTTAAATTCCTCACTAATATTAAAAACAGATATGATATTTCTTTTCTATCACTAGTTGTTTTACAAAATGGTTTTTTAAATTGTACAGAGTAGAAATAGAGAAGGTTCAAAGTACTAGAGGGCAGACTTTGTATGCAAGGGTCCTTGCTTCAGTCCCCCAAGGTCCAGTGAGCATCAAACCAGAAGTAACTGCTGGGAGAGGTTCAAAATGTGTAATGGGGAGGGGCTGGAGCAGTGGCAAAAGTGGTAGGGCTCTTGCCTTGCACACACTAACCTAGGATGAACTGCGGTTCAATCTCCTGGCATCCCATATGGTCCCCCAAGCCAGGAGTGATTTTTGAGTGCATAGCCAGGAGTAAACCCCTGAATGTCACTGGGTGTGGGTCAAAAAAAACAAACAAAAAAAAGTGATGGGGAAGAAAGTGGAGGGAGGGAAGAGAAGGGGAAGGAAATGGAAAATGTTTGGACAATGGATTCCAGTTAACATGCCCAGAAACTTCCTTAAATAAATACTAAAGGATAATTCTGAATAAAGATCTCAGGCTCCTTGCCCATTATATGGGACAACACTGAAACACTATTCTACCTTGTCTCCCAGAAGTTCCAATAAGATTAGGCCAAAGTTATCCAAAGATGCAAACTTCTCTTGAAAGGTCCCAACACTGGACAGTTTCTTTTTCTCTAAAAATAAAACAACTCTTCTACCAGTGTTAGTTGGAATGTTTTCCAAATAGCTTATGAACTATCATATAACTGTGTGCAAATGGTAAACCTAAGTGTAAGATAATTCTCTAATATAAAAGCCTTGGTTTCCTGAGATTTAACTGAAATTTGTTTATAATATTTCAGACAACCATCATTTTGCCAAAAGCCAGGATTACATTAATTAGCTTTTTAACTGACAAAAAAGCTGATAAAGTCATCATTTTATATTTTCCCAAAACATTGTAATATATTGGAGTGATGAATTTAAGTGCCATGGAAAATGTCTCCCAGATATCTTACTTGTAACTGAATGCTCAGAATACCCATCTTCTAAGTACAACTTACATTTGTTCTATAAATGCATGATTGTACTTACTCACACAGAAATGTATCTACCACTTCTAGGCACTAGAAACAGTGAAGGCCAGATTTTAAAGGAAAGAATGTGACAAAGAAAAATCATCTCTCCATTAAATTTTTATATTCTCCCTCTTCAAAGATAAAGAATATAAGGACCATAAATTCTACTGATAAAAGTCTAAAAACACATTAAACATGGAAGTCCTCCAAACTGAAAGTTACTAAAACATCAATAATAAAGACAGCGAAAAACACACACATACACAGCAGGCTCATTAATCTTTTTCATTTGTATTTACCTGCTTTGAAAAGCCCTTCATCCTTGAATTCAAGGTAAGACCTTGGGAGAAATCATTGACCATCTTGACTCTCTTCCAGTAAGTTTCATGAATCCAAACTCTCCAACAGGCATTAAAAAAAAAATCCTTCTATATTCCCAGTGCCTTTCTCCTAGTTTGTCTTTCCTGCAGCAGTCACCTATTCAAGTTCCCCGGTTCACATGTTTATTAGAGAAAAATTACTCTGGTCATCTAAAACCCGTAAGGTTTCTCCAGCCCATAACAGCTCAAGCTCTGAACATCATGTCACTTGCAGCACGGATATAAAAGCACATGGGTAACTTCCATTCCATTTAGACAATACATTGTTGCCTAAACAGTTCATGTAGTTTGATTTCTGTTTGGAATGAAGATTAATAGTAACGTTTACCTAAAGATTAAACAAAATGTTTACCTGTCTGTAGCTATGTCACTGGCAATTTGGTGCTTCATTCCTGACCCATTTTTAATAGAATCCTGTCTTGTGAGCCCATGAGATCGACTTTTCTCCACTGCAGGTACAGATAAGTCACCTGAGGGTCCTTGGAAGTGGGCCTGTTCATGAAGCTTTGCTTTCTTCTCCTGAGGCGCCTCCTCATTCCTCAGTCCTCGAAGAACCTTTGGGTCAGGTTGCTGTGATGTATTAGATCCACTATTATAAAACCATGCTCCTGATTTAGTGAGGATTTCTTGTTGTTTTCGGCACAAATTACATACCCACATAACCTGCACACAAATACATGGGGAAAAGAAATTAGTGCTTCCAAAAATTACATGAAAAGAGAGACAAAAATTCAAATCAATAAAAATAAAATTATACAGTTTTCCTTTCTGAAGTTAAAAGATAAATAAGAGCTCTGTGATTCATTAAAAAACATATACTCTTAATTTTATCTGAATCATTTCAATAAAAGACAAAGTATACTGACAGTAAAAAAAAAAGTAGAGAGAAAATTGCTAGTTGTTTAATGTACTTGGACATGCTATAAGATACAGAATAGATGTTGAGACTAGGAAGACTGGGTCCAAATGTCAACATCAAAAAGAAATTTGACAACCTTCAACAACATACTAAATCTTATTTATAAAATTTTGTGACTAGAGCAATAGCACAGTGGATAGGGTGTTTGTCTTGTATGCTGCTGATTGGGATTTGATCCCAGCATCCCATATGGTATCCCGAGCATGCAAGGAATAATTTTTGAGCAAAGATCCAGGAGTAATCCCTGAGCCTTGCCAGGTGTGGCCCAAAATCAAAAAGAAAAAATTTGTTTCTCATATAAAATAGGGAAGTAGGAATGATAAAATATATTCCATTATGGTTTTGAGACCTAACATTAGAAATAACTTTTATTAAATAACTTTGCACAAAGCCTGGTATGTCATTAATCTTCAATAAAACCTGTAGAAAATTTTATCAATTCTCCAATAAAAAATGAGCAATAGATTGCTTATTGTTTGTTGTAGGAAACTGCTAAAAACACATAACATTATTGTAACAATTTTTAAATACATAGTTCAGAAATGTTTGTTCACATTACTGTGAAAAAAAAATCTCCAAAACATGTTCATTTTGTAAAACTCAAAGCTACACACATGAAAAAGCAATTCCCCTTTTATCCTTGTTCCCAGTTCCCAGTTGATTTTTCTTTTGTTTAGAAGCCATACCTGGGAGAGCTCAGAGGCTATTGTTGGCTCTGATCTTACAAGTAACTTTCACCGGAGTTCAGAGATTCATATGCAATGCCGGGTACTGAACTGGGGCCAGTCACATGAACAGTAAGAACCTGACTTCCTGTGCTACTTCCCTGGCCCTACACTTGATTTCTTTCACAGAAAGGCTTTGGAGACACCAGAAATCTCAGAATATGATATTCAATTAATATTTGTGTAACTAGAAAACCTTCAACCTCTTCTAAAAAAAATCCTCCCAGGTCATTAGAATAAAAAGCATTTGTGAAATAAAAGATGAGTTGAATTCATTTTTCAGGTGAGTGTTTTGTTTTGCTTTGCTCTTACATAGCTCTCCAGTTTACTAAACATTTGTTCTCATAATTTAAATGGCCATTTACATAACTGAAGTAACAGTCAAAATACATTAAACTTATAAAACAGCATCCTTGCAAAATATTACAAGCTTTGCTTATCAGCCAAATTATTCCAGTTTGTTTTTATGTAGTTAATATCATACAACACTGAATCTAACAATTGTTTATTACTTTGCTCTCTTTGACCTGCAAATATGTTATTTTCCCTCAAACTAAGTATGCAGTTTATTAAAGGCAAGGTCTTTTTTTCTTCTGTTTTCATCATGAGACTTTATAAACCATAGAACATAAGACATGTTGAGGCTGGAGACTGGTCAATGAGTACGGCATTTGCCTTGTATGCAGTTGACCAGGAGTAAACTCTAAGTGCTGCTAGATATGGCCCCAAAATAAACAAACTAAAAAAAAAAAAACCGGAAAAATAGTACAAAGTGATTTCCTTGTATGAAGCCAAACTGGGCTTGATCCTCGCATCCAATATGGACCCTGATCCCTACCAGGAGTGAACCCTGAGTGCAGAGCCAGGAGTAAACCCTAAGCACTGCCAGCCTATATACAAAAACCCAAAATAATACATTTTAATGCATGTTAACTCAAACTATTTTGATATCCTTCAAAGGAAAATAGCAGAATATTTCATGTTCTTGTTTTGTGCTGAATTACAGACTGGTATATAAGATTTATGTTTCATTGATTTCCCACAGAATGAATCAACAACATCTTGGATATACATGACCCTTGGGAGTGGATGCCAAGAAGTGTCCAGGGGCCCCTCAAGGAGATAGGCAGCATCCTGGCTGCATGCTTCAGTGTTTGATTCAGTTACGCAGTTCTACTCAGGCCCTTGGAGTTATGGACAACTAGAACTTCCCTCCAAGCAGTGCTTGGGCTGTGATGGGGCACCAGGTATGCACTGTACTATCATCCTGCCCTAGCTTATTTCTAAAAGGAAACAAGAAAGCATTTTTAATATCAAAATATCAATAACTCACTCAAACTTCCTAGAAACTGCCTCAGACTTCAAATTTCTTTCAGTTGAATACATGAAATACAAATATTACAAACCAATCAATCTAAAAATAATCAAATGTCAGCAACAATTAACCATATGGGGCACCGGGATTCGAACCAATGACCTTTTGCATGAAAGGCAAATGCCTTACCTCCATGCTATCTCCCAGGCCCCTTCAGCAGAAATTAAAAAAAATAAAACTACAGCTTTTTTCTGCCACCTTGTGACAAATGCAGGTACTGCACATCCCTTGTTCTCTGAAAATCAAAGGCACACAAAGGCTAAAACCAAAACCAAAACCAAAAAAAAAAAA
>PVKC010001151.1:0-43640 GCA_004027635.1 Crocidura indochinensis
AAAGCCCCCCAAACCTTCCACAGACTTCTCTTTTATACATTAGAGTCAGGTACCACCCTAGGGTAGGGGCAGAAAGCCAGGTCCCACCCTAGAGTAGGGTCCAATCACTGATCAGGGTAGGATCAGGGTGGGTCCAGAAATGTTTATACATAGAAATTCCAAATCATGATAAGATTAGAAATGTTTACATATGCAACACTCCCCAAAGCATTGTACAGATTTAATGCAATCCCTCTAAAGATACCCATGATATTTTTTCAAAGAAGTGGATCAAACACTTCTTAAATTCATTTGGAACAATTAACACCCTCAAATAGCTAAAGCAATACCTGGAAAAGGGAATAGTGGAGGCATTACTTTCCCAAACTTTAAACTGTATTACAAAGCAACAGTTATCAAAACAGCATGGTATTTGGATAAAGACAGAACCCTAGATCAGTGGAATAGGCTTGAATACTCGGAGAATGTTCCCCAGATATACCATCACCTAATTTTTGATAAAGGAGCAAGAAATCCTAAATGGAACAGGGAAGACCTCTTCAATAAGTGGTGTTGTTGGCGCAACTGGTTAACCACTTGTAAAAAAATGAAATTAGACCTTCAGCTAACACCATGTCAAAGGTGAATCACCCACTTTAAATAATTATTTTTCTGGCTCTCAAATATCTTTACCATGGTTGCAATATTACTTAAGGGCAAGGCATTGTCCTAGCATTAAAACATATTTATCAATGAATATATCTCCATCTAAAGTTGTTTTCATCATCTATCCTTCTTAAAAGTTCCAGCCTGACCTGAAAGGTGGCAAGGTGAGTAACCAACTGCATGGATACTTCCTTGGTGCTGCCCCTTGGACTATTGCCTCTATTGCCTACTGTTTTATTCAATTATTGAAAAATAGTCTGTACTAATCTATTTTTTGGGTCACACCCGGCAGTGCTCAGGGGTCACTCCTGGTTCCATGCTCAGAAATTGCTCCTGGCAGGCACGGGGGACCATATGGGGCACTGGGATTCGAACCAATGACCTTTTGCATGAAAGGCAAACACCTTACCTCCATGCTATCTCCCAGGCCCACTAATCTATTTTTAGGAAACAAGGTTGATAGCTACTGCCTTCACAGAAATCCTGCTGCATGATTGCTTTTGAGGCTTAGAAACTCTCTAATAGTACTCAAAGCATATCATTTTCCTGATTTGACAAGTTTAGTGTCTTTGATGTTACTGGCTCAAACCCCACACTTTCTAGAATGTAGTGGGGTTCTAGTTACAAAAATATAGAGAGCACATTAAGCAAGCAAAACCAATCCATATCTCTGTAGAGCACAAGTGGCCTTATATGATCCTGTTAATGTGTCTGGCACTCCACCTGTCTCTCCTATTCATCTCTATAGAGAATTCTAGGCATGTGAATGGATTCTTCCTTCTCCAGGGCACCTACTCACTAAAGCCTTCACACTACTTTATTTTTTTTAATATAAATCTTTATCTAAGCACCATGATTGCAAACATGTTTATAGTTGGGTTTCAGCCATAAACAGAATGCCCCCCCTTCACCAGTGCAACATTCCCACCACCAGTGTCCGCCCCCTGTCCCCTGTATCGAGACAGGCATTATACTTCTCTTATTCTTTAACATTATCATGCTAGTTGTTAGTGTAGTTATTTCCTTAACAGTGTTCAATCTTGATGTGTCAATTTCCGAATGATTGCATAGGTCTTTGGCTATTTTCTTTCAGAGCTAGTCCTGGCCCTTCCCTTGCCCTGTTCAATTCCAATGAGAAACAGAAGAACTATGTTCTCTAGTGTATCATTCTCTCCAGTTCAGAAGAGGCCCAATTAGAAGTAGCCACTGGAAGAATCCAGATGTTCCTCTCTTGTTTAAGGAGGCATCGCCTCAGCACCTGCCACTTCCAGGACACTTTTCTTCCCCCAACACCACCCTATGAATCCAGCTTCTCCTGGGCAAGTCCTCACAATTTAAAGCTACTGGATAGCTCCAAATTCCAAGACATTCCTAAGATACTACAAGAAGCCACAGATCAAAGAGAGTTGGGGGTGAGGATTGTAACTATGAAAGAGAGTGTGCCACTGACTTCCTACTTGTTCTACTAGAACCTTCCCAAAGGAATGCCAGAAGTCAGAGAGAAAGTCTGTTTAAGCACATGCTAAGCAAGCATACACCCCACCCAAGTTGCCCAGGATCCTTATCTATTTTCCCAGAAAGGAATTTAAAGAGAAGATAAATAGTGAAGCAATGAAATGTATTATAAATGAGTACAGAAAAGTCTTCAGAGAAGGGACACCACTGGACATGAAAACAAATACAGAACTAAATAAACAGGACTATGTCCAATTCAAAAATTTCTGCACAGTGAAATAAAGCCCCCAAACAAAAGGCCATCCTGAATGTTGTCTTAATGGGAGAAAACATTCACATACTATGTGGGACAAATATATCCTCAAGATACAAAAGGTCTCACAAACTCATTAATGAAAAACACATAACTACATAAAAAATTTAAATATTAAAAACAAACAGTGGAAGAATATGAACACATTTGCTTACTTACAACATAAGATGTCTAATATACATGTGAATATATGTTCATAATTACTGATTATCAGAAAAATGTACATCAAAATGAAAACGAAATGGTATCTCATATATATTTATGAGATATTATATAGTATTATGTATTATATAGTATATGTAGTATTATGTACTATATATAGTATTACAAGTAGTATTTATAGTATTAAATATAGTATTATGAGTACCTCATACTACTATACGAATAGTATACATCATAAAGAATGTAAAGAAACCAGTTCTGGAGGGCACATGGTGATAAAGAACCCTTATTCACTGTTAGTGAGACAACTGTCTGGACCTGCCCTAATAGAAAACAGTTTGGAGAGTTCTCAAAAAATTAAAAAAAACTTTCATAAAAGTCTAACAATTTCCTTTCTAGGTCTCTGCCTCAAGAATACTAAACTTTAATTCATTAGCATACCTTATTTTTTCACAATATTATTCATAATAGCCAAGATCTGGAAATTACATAATTGCCAAACAACAGATGAATAGATAATAAAATTGTTGTTTATATACTCAGTACAAAATTACTCAACTATGAGCAAAGATGAAGCCATGCAGCTTGCTGAAACTTGGATAGGATTGGAGGGTTTTGTGTTTGGTGAAATGACTCAAAAACAAAACAAAATAGGCAGTATTAAGTGATAACAAACCCTTAGATTTAGATTGCCGTACTGAGGTTACCAAACAATGGGGGATAGAAGAGGAAAAAAAAAAAGATGAACTAGAAGCAACATAGAAACATTGGCAGAACACTTGGGAGGGTGTAGTAACTTTTTACATAAATATCAGACATTTTAACACTATGGTAATTGAAGTAACAATTACTTTTGCTGGCAGTGGCAACCTCCCTATTTGCCCCCTTTATACTTCTGCAATAATATCTTTAAAGTTGTATGGAACTGAATTCTCTTTTCCTCCTGAGATCAATGAGTCCCAGTATCAATAAGGTCATTTATCAATTAAATCAATGAGCTTCAGAAGGAAAATCACTTCTCTTTTATAGAAATATTGTTAATATAGCCAGGTATTTAGCATTTAGTTAAAGGATAAAAGTTCTAACTGTAATTTAGAAAATATTAATAGGTAGAATATTCAGGATAACTTTCAGGAGAAACAAATGATGAAGAAAATATAAGTACAAAAATTTAATTCTTGTTTTTTCATAACTCCATAACTCAATTTTCAAAACAATGAAAAAGAAGTGTGTGATCCCTTAAGGAGATGCATTTTTCAACAAAGACTTTCCTCTCCCACCAGTCAACCCAAACTTATATATACAATGTGATATTATCTGTATCAATTTTTTATTCTTAATTATACTATGTGATTGATGCTTTATAGTGTATTTCCCAGGGGAAGAGAGGGAAAAAGGAAGTAGAATATAATGAAAACAAAGAGAAGTCCAAGGTATTTTGATCTACTTTATATTTTAAAAGCAGAAATTTATCATCTTGTAAACGTTAACATCCCAATAGTTAGTTGCCATATGGTACTAATTTTGTCCATGGAATGTGAAAAAATAAAATAAATGTCAACTCTTGAATCATAATCACTAAACTTATAGCTACACAAAATATAATGGTTTTCTCTCTACATCAGTCTCTGGTTTTAAGGACCAGGTGGTTTTGCTAAATCTCTAGCCCTTTATTAAATAATTTGACTATTACTGGGGGTAAAAGAACTTGGATTTTGATTTCCAAGTTGTTTTCTCTATTTCTCTCTGATATTGGACTGAAAAATGACAACTTGGTAAAACTCTTTAGTGTTAAGATCACTCAAGGTTTCTTCTAAAGAAGATGAGGTAGGTAGGATACTTTTCCCTTGGATTCCAATACTTTGCCCTTTGTATTCTCTACTCATGTTATTTTTCAATTATTAATAAAAATTATAAGACTGGTGTTGGTGGGGCCAGGTGGTGGCGCTGGAGGTAAGGTGCCTGCCTTACCGCGCTAACCTTGGACGGACCGCGGTTCGATCCCCCGTGCCCCATATGGTCCCCTAGGCCAGGGGCGACTTCTGAGCGCATAGCCAGGAGTAACCCCTGAGCGTCACTGGGTGTGGCCCAAAAACCAAAAAAAAAAAAAAAAAAAAAAAAGACTGGTGTTGGAATGATAGCACAGCGGTAGGGCGTTTGTCTTGCACGCAGCTACCCAGGACAAACTGTGGTTCGATCCCCAGAGTTCCATATGGTTCCCTGAACCAGGAACAATTTCTGAGCCTAGCCAGAGATAACCCCTGAGTTTCACTGGGTGTGCCCCCCCCAAAAAAAAAACAAAAAATAAAAATGATAAGACTGTGATTCATGCTTTTTAAAGCAAACTTACTGGATAAAATAATGAAAAAATATAATTTACTTGTATAACTGGATATAATTGCATTCTCAAAGATGATTGTATTGATTGCAAATGGCCCATTTCTTTTTTATAAATATTTTTATTTAAGCATCATGGTTACAAACATGTTTGTAGTTGAGTTTCAGTCATAAAAAGTACACCCCCCTCCTTAACCAGTGCAACTTTTCCACCACCAATAACCCCATCTCTTTTCTCCTCCCCCAGCCCCTGCCTGTCCTCGAGACAGGCATTCTATTTCTCTCACTCACTACCACTACCATTGTCAAGATAATTGTTGGTATAGTTATTCTTTTTTTTTTTTTTTTTGGTTTTGGAGTCACATCCAGTGACTCTCAGGGGTTATTCCTTGCTATGTGCACAGAAATTGCTCCTGGCTTAGGGGAACCATATGGGGACATCAGGAAATAGAACTTCGGTCTGTACTAAGTCAGCCTCCAGCCCCAGGTGCAGTTATTTCTGTAACTGTACTCACTACTCTTTATGGTAAACTTCATATCATGGGCTGGTCCTTCCAGCCCTCATCTCCAAATAACCCATTTCTTTTTTTTTTTTTTTTTTTTTTTGGTTTTTGGGCCACACCCAGTGACGCTCAGGGGCTACTCCTGGCTATGCGCTCAGAAGTCGCTCCTGGCAGGCACGGGTGACCATATGGGAACCGGGGGATCGAACCGTGGTCCGTCCTTAGGCTAGCGCAGGCAAGGCAGCAGGCACCTTACCTCCTGCGCCACCTCCCGGCTCCCCAAATAGCCCATTTCTAATAAAACATTTTGTGTCACTTTCAATTCTTGATTAGCTTTAATAATTTTCGTTACTCAGAATAGTGTTCTTCAGCCTTTTACAGACTGTGGCTCCTGTCTCACCTTGTTTTCTTCCTGTATCCATTGCCACCATTACTACCATCACCACCATATCTTCATCCCACAGGCTGGTCACCATTTACTCAACCTTAACCTGTGGCCCTTTGGGAGCCTAAAGAGGGAGCATATGATACCTAGATGAAAATGCTGACCTAGAGGAAATGTTTAATTATTGAAACCATAAGCATTATATAATGAGACCCTTACATGAAAATGCAATTTTATTTATCTGTTGAACAGTTTCATATTTTTCTATCATCTGGATGTAACTTAATAAATTTATTTAGTATTCTGTTGATGGGTACTTGCTTTGAAGCATTAATTGCTAAATATATGCATTTTGTCATAACATTTTCCTTGAAACAGTAGATTTTCATACTGAGGTATATTAGTACTTCAGAGAACACTTAACAGTGGGCTAGAAATTATTTAAAGTCATAGTACCTTTGTGAACTATCCATTTTAGTTTTTGAGTTCATAATTTTTCAAACAATTTAGAAAATAGAACAGACAAAGAACTATGTAACAAAAAAGTTTTCAAAGACATTTTTCAATTTGACTTAGGGCCTTTGGCCCCCAAAGAGAAGTTGATGTTTTCTGCCATTAGAGATATTTTAGTGAAAAAATTTGAGAAGTATTTGTTTAAGATCTTTGGAATCTTTTGAATGCCTGAGAGGATACCAGACAAACTAGGGACTAATTTTAATGACTGAACTAGGTTCTTAAAATAGAAATCAGTGGAGAGCTCTCAAGATGTGTTCCTCAGAGTTAATGTGAGGACACGAAGGAAAGGAGGGAAGGAGAAGAGCAGAATGAGTCTTCTCAGTTTTAGCTTTACAGTACCAAGTCTAGGTGCAAAACTCAATTTGTGTAACAGCTTGGAACAGACTTACTTTTTATGCTCAGAACCTAAAAAAACATAAGATTGTGTTTTAGTGTTTTGTGGTCTGTGTTTCTTTTTAAAAGAAAGTGTCTTAGCTTTTTTGTGAGGCTAAGAGACTTGCTGAAACAGTCAACTCTTAACTAGAAAGTCAAAGTTCAATCATAGCCTATTTGTTTATCTTATTTTACTTTGAGAGAAAACTCGAAAGCTCTAATGAAAGAACATTTGAAAAGACAGGTGGACTATTGTTAATAATCTTCGAGGTGAGAAGATTTACCCAAGCCTGTTTTTCTTGCTTGATTTCAGTTGATGTTATTAGGCCACTGGTACCAATGTCCTTGAGCTTCCCACCTTCTTAAGCGCCTTCAATTCTGCATTTGCCGAAAGTCTTTGTTAGCATGCACAGTGTTTTGTTCTCCACAATAAGCCTACAGAGCAGAGGTGAATTATGTTTAAAAAGGAATCATTTTGCCTGTCAGAACACTTTACATAAAACAGCCTCTGAATTCTGAAGGATTTTAAGCTGAGCTCCAAAATCCTACAACATACATCTAAAATAATCTAACTCAATGCAAAAGACTGGTTAACTGACCTCTAGCTTTTACTATGTGAAAATATTCCTTAGTGCTTATTAGTGTTTGACTTATGTGTTCCTTTTTACACTCATCACTGCAGGCCAGGTAAATGAATTCAAGAGAAATGAACACACTATCCATCATAGATGGCGAGCCCACATTGCTGAAAACAGTAATATTCAGTATAATTATGCTGTCTAATTTTCGCTGGAAAATGTGTCGTACATTATCATACACTAATTGTGCATAATTAATGTTAACTATTCATGGGCACCAGATCAATTAATGAGTCGTAAAGTTAAACTTACATGCAGAAGAAAGGAAAACTCCCCATACCAACATAAGAGTAGGCCTTTTATCCTCAAAGGCATGTTAAAAGTTTATAAATGAATTGACCATTTTGATATTAGAATGTATACAGTAAATAACACGAGTAAAAATGCAACCGTTTTAGGTTCCTTGGAGAAAACAGCAGTAATTCTTCCTCATGTGAGAAGCACAGAAAGAATGTCATGGAAAGAAGCTCAATCAATATATTATCTTCAGAACAAACAAGGGAGCTATAGATGAGAGCTTGAGATGGATATTATAGATGAGGGATTCTGTTGTCATAACCACTTGGAAAGTCAGGCAAGATGTGCATCCAATTCATAAAATAAATAGTCAACTTATTATTCAGGTTTAGCTCAAATTTTGGTGAGCTTGGCAAAATTTGTCACTGTGGAAATATACTGTGTACTAAAAAAAAATAAATAAAGCTCATTTTGTTTAAGAAGCAGTTCTCTCCAGATCTGGATAGAGAACGGGCAGTTAAGTGCCTCATCCCCCTACTTTCATTAACCCTCAGACTAACAGGAAGGCTGTATACATTACCATCACTGTAACTCTTTTCCCCTTGGAGGTACTGAAGCGAAGCCAGAATAAGTATCTTGCTTAATGTGAATGCACAGTTCAATGCAAGGATTGCTAAGAGAACCCTAAACTTCGAGCTCTCTGTTAGTCCAATGGGTCTCCCAGCTCACTTTCCCCAGGCACCCAATTTCACATAATCTATGCACTCCTTCACACTTTATCTATTAGCTCAACCATATGTTGCTAATTTTCTTTTCTTCCCTTTTCTAAAAAAGAATCTTTGTGACCTTCTCAAGCTTTCTTCCCTGCTTCTCTGCCCACTTGTCATTATTGTCCTGGGCCTGATAGTCTGTCTCTTGATCTTTTAAAGTACAGTTGTTCTATATCATCCTCTTTGAAACTAGGAATGGTCATGTGAATTGATTAAGTCTATCAATATGTATGGAAGTGATGAAGGGCAGACTCTTGAAGACAGAGCATGTGATTTTGCTACACTGCCCTGGTGAGCAATCTCAAGATAAAGACCTCCATCAGCCAGGAGACCTGAACAAAAACAAGGAACAACACTCTGCTCTTCTGCGGATAAGAAATATGAACAGGAAGTAACTTGGTATTTAAGCATTGAAATTTGGTGTGGCTTGTTATTTTACTGCAAAATAATTAAGCATAGCTTGCAGGATTCATGTATAAAATAAAAACTAAATTTCCTCTGCTAGACAATAGACATTCCACCTTCTGACCTCAATCTGTCTTTCATTCATTCATTTAATTTGTAAGAATCCTGCATAAAAAAACTAATAGGCCCAAGGTTTACAAGGGTTCTCAAAGAAAAGACTTGCATGAACTGGATATAATATAACAAAAATCACAATGATTTAGTTAAGCTAACATTGGGAGTCTAGTAAGAACCAGAGTGACATCATTATATTCGTCTTATGTTTGACACAGGGAGAGGTAGAGAACATACTTCTGTAAGGAGAACTCAGCATCTGATGAAGCATAATAGTGGCAGAAAGAAAAGCACATTCACCAAATTCTATAGCGATCAGCCTGACTGGTTCACCTCCTTCAGGACCTATTTACCTTGGTACACAGCTATGCCTCTGTTCATTCCAACTGTTTCCTTAGCCTGGATTCTGCAATCCACTTAGTGTTAAGAATGTGGGGCTTGGCATGGAAAAGAGTACAGGTTAAAAGATGTCAGGGGACTGTGGGGCTTTTATTTCATACTTATATCACTTTCATATGGACCCTGAAGCATAGACATTCATCATCTCTAAATACCTGCAATTACAGGAATGCCTGATAGGATTCTAAGATGGCATCTATCATTGGCTTTATGATACCTACTTGACTTCCCTTTATCACTGCAGTTTTAGTGTTGTTGTAGTTGTTGTAGGGATACACACACCTGGTTGTGGTGCTTGGTGGGTATGGTCAGTTTTGGTGCAGAACTTACACACATGCTCACTGGCATCATACTTTTTAGTTAAGGTGTTTGCATTCATGCCAGTTGCAGTTCTCAACAGGGGTCATATTCATGACTATGGTAATGGAACTTCTTTTACTAGAAGTGCTTGGCAGGTCTTGCATACTTTAGAAGCAGTACTCAAACACACCTAACTGTTCACTCTGTTATGGCACCACAGATCTCAGAGAGTAGTGATGCAGGTGCCACATTTAGTACATGTGGATTGCACTAAGGATCACACTTATGGATTCATGCTAATAAGGCAGAAATCATCCCCAAATCCCCAACATTCCGTATTAAATAAGATCACTACTCCAGAAGATGAGGTTTAAACATTTTTGCAATCCAGTAGTAATCCCAAACTCTAGTCTTATTTCATTGTACTTTCTATTTAAAAAAATCCACGTAAACATTAAAATATGCCTCAAGTTTTCTGTGCTTACTTTGGAATCTTTCTCTATCTTCTGTTTTATACTAACATTCTTAGAAATACAGCGAAGACTGGTTGAGCAGTGAAATACTTTCAGAATAGCATTCCTCTCTTCACATAGGAAAATTTCAACACCCTGGAAAAAATATTAGCTGTGATGTCACCTCTTCCTTGAAGTCTCCTTTAGCTATTCCTCTTGGCCCCTCTGATTCTGTTTCTAAGTCAGTCTTTAAAAAAAAAAAAAAAAAAAAAGAAGGGGCCGGGTGGTGGCGCTGGAGGTAAGGTGCCTGCCTTGCCTGTGCTAGCCTTGGATGGACTGTGGTTCGATCCCCCGGCTCCCATATGGTCCCCCAAGCCAGGAGCGACTTCTGAGCGCATAGCTAGGAGTAACCCCTGTGTGTCACTGGGTGTGGCCCCAAAATCCAAAACAAAACAAACAAAAAAAGAACAAAGACAGTAGAATTATAAGAGAATAGTATAAAAGAATGGTTAAAAAATTCAATCTGTTATTACAACTGAGTAGAATTTACTCATTAGATATTATTATATAGAATATATATAATACAATACATAACATGCATTATATATTGTATAGAATATGTAATCTTGTATATATTACTATTTACTTAGTATAGTGCTAACCATCTAAGTGCTAACCTATCTAAGTGATAGGATTTTTCTCACATCTGCCTCTCTTGTGGCACCAAGTATAGGGTCTGGGCAGACAGTCAAGAAATCCTTGATGAGCTGAATTGAGGATGTGGGCAGTGTTTCTAGTTATAAAGATCAAGGAATAGATAATAAAATATTTCCCAGAGATTAGATTTCACCCTCAGTGCAATCTGGCTCAAACTCTGTGTGAGTACCAGGCATAGATAGGCTCTTCCACTAGAACATATAAAAAGATTGAGCCCCAGTGAAAATTATGACGGGAGCCAGGAGGTGGTGCAGGAGGTAAGGTGCCTGCTGCCTTGCCTAGGACGGACCACAGTTCGATCCCCCGGTTCCCATATAGTCCCCCGTGCCTGCCAGGAGCGACTTCTGAGCGCATAGCCAGGAGTAACCCCTGAGCGACACTGGGTGTGACCCAAAAACCAAAAAAAAAAAAAAAAAAGAAAGAAAGAAAATTATGACAATGTTCATTACACTTGACATTATAGGCTCAAAATTCTTATGTACTTTATCATGGTCTAAAAATCTGTGTATCATATAAATTTCAGAATTTAAAATCATCAAGAGGTCAGCAAATTACTACAATGCATGAGTTCATTGCAACCTTTGCCAAAGGATAAGCCAGAACTCCACAAGTCACACTAGCATTTCTGGAGAAAAAAAAAAACACAAATATACACAGAATGTGAAGAAATAAAGATGTAAGTATCTTCATTTGGCTTAGATCAGTTTTGGCTGCCAAATAAGTTCCAAAAACTATTAAGGTTTGGGATTTTAAGAATTATAGAGGAAAGATCACTGTACCTGACACCAAAATATTTAAAACACAAAGAATTCCAGTAGATAGTGAAGATAGTTATCCAGTCCATGTTATATAAACTTTAAATCCTTATTGCCAAAATACTTCACAATTTGTAAACAAAAGACGAAATTTTTAAGTTGAGCCACTATTTGTAAGATACAAACACCTTTTTTTTTTTTCATTTTATTTTGAGCATAGTGGCTTACATATCTTTCACATTAGTATTTTAGGTACATACTAACATTGAATCAGGGGAATACCCACCACCAGGTTTGTCCTCCCCCCTTCCCCGTGTTCCCTTTCTGCGTCCCATATCCATCCCCCATCACCCCAGGGCTTCTATATTAGGTGGTTCCCTCTTTGATTAGCTTACTATCAGTGATCATACATCTGTTTGGTCCTGGTGCCCTCCCTTGTTTCTCCCTCTATTTGAGAGGATAAGCTAGATAAATCGAGTTATGTGGTTTTGTTTGAGGGAAAGAAAAGCAATAGAATGGGGTAAAGATTAAGCAAAAAAAATTAAAAATGGTGATGGGAACGTTGCACTGGTGATGGGTGGTGCTCTTTACATGACTGAAACTCAAACACAATTATGTATGTAATCAAGGTGTTAAAATAAAATAAATAAATAAATAAATAAAATAAAAATATTCTGAAAATGAACGGAGTCCTTCTAGTGACCATCAGCCTCAGTTTGAGAGAGGACATGAAATAGGTAATTGAAACTCCATAACAATACAAAAATAAGTGTCAAATTAAATATCCAGTGAGCCCTACAGCAATAAAGAGAAGCACCACATAATAGTCTCTGTTCTGAATTCAAATCATGCCGGAGTGCAAAAAGAGAGAGAAAGATAAGATAAAATAATATAAAATAAAAAAGGAGACATCAACTTCAATATCTACACCAAAATAAGGACGTCAAAAAAATCAATCAATAAATTTATTTTCTTTTTTCCCCTTGCATAGGCACAGTAACTATTGGGGATATTATAGAGGGAATTCCCTTGGCCTAGGAGATACAGGGTTTCTCCAACCCTGAAGTATACTGTCATGGGATTAACTATAGACTCCATGCATGATCATTTACTCTACCCTCTGTGCTTTTGTGGTGTATGGAAGCCTTCTGCTTCGTCATGGATGGTAAAATCAGTCCTCTGTATCCAGAGATCTTGGTGACTGTGCAGCTCAAGGAATGGAGGTTATGATGGAGGCTTTCTTTGTGGTTCTAGCAGTTCTGCTTCTTCAGTGTTATTTTAATTCATCTTCTGTAGTTGGTATTCTTAGTCATTATGTTGCTCCTAGGGTGGAGCCTGGGACGGAGTCTTTCGTTATGTTTCTGGAAGACCCATTCACTTTCGGTTGTCTCAGTCAGACCTCTGGAATTGGAGATCGTGTTTGTTGAACAGATTGTAGACCAAAAGCTAGGTTAGAGCTTTTTGTTGTTGTTGCTGTTGATGTTGGTGGTGGTGGTGGTGGTGGTGGTGGTCCTGGAATGCATACTGTCTAGTCCGGGTTGTAACAACCAGTCATCTGTATATAGCAATCTTGGTTTTTGCACAGATCAAAGGACATGTCTTCTGATTTTGTCTTATCGTTGGCTGGTGAGGTAGGATAACTTGCTCTTAGATCTAGCTGTTCCCATTTCCTAGTTGTCATGTTATCAATTTAGCACCAGCGTATGTTGGCGTCTGAGTAGCATTATGAATGCTCTGGAGAGGAGTTGGTTCCTGGAGCTGTTGTGGAAAACTCTGTCGTTTATATGTCTAGGATCCAGGAATTAAGGCTGGACAGTTGGTACCTATTTTCCTGGAGTCTAGGATGTTTCCCCATGACATACATTCAGGGTAGGAGATATACCTGTGTTGTAAAAAAAAAAAAGTATAAGTTTTTATCCCTAGTACATAGGAACTTGTTTTTACAAGTAAAAATTTCCCCTATTTTTAATATGGCTTTGCAGGAAGAAGTGGTGCTACATTATATTGCTGGTGGATTTGGGGGTGGAGAGAAGAGAACAGACCCATGACAAAAACTAAAAATATATATGCTCAGCTGTATCTAAAGAAGAGTTTCTTTTTTTTTTGTTTTTTTGTTTTGATTTTTGGGCCACACCCAGTGATGCTCAGGGGTTACTCCTGGCTTGGGGGACCATATGGGAAAAGGGGGATTGAACTGTGGTCCGTCCTAGGCTAGCACAGGCAAGGCAGGCACCTTACCCCTGTGCCTGCCAGGAGCAATTGAGCCAGGAGTAACCCCTGAGCACTGCCGGGTGTGACCCCCCCCCAAAAAAAAGGAGACCTCCAGCGCCACCGCCCGGCCCCAAGAAGAGTTTCTTTAAAAAAAAAAAAGGGATTAAATAAAAGACGTAATTAAAGGAATAAAGTGGGGCGAGAGGGATAGGATGGAGGTTGGGCGTCTGTCCTTCCTGTAAAAGACGGTGGCTCACATCCCGGCATTTCACATGGTCCCCCATGCCCACCCGGGGCAACTTCTGAGCACAGAGCCAGGAGCACCTTCGGAGCGCTGTCAGCTGTGACCCAAATGAACCAGAAAACAAATCAAAACAAAAAACACAGAGTAGGCGAGGCCGGCGAGGTGGCGCTAGAGGTAAGGTGTCTGCTTTACAAGCACTAGCCAAGGAAGGACCTCGGACAAACACCTTTTTTATTTGAAGATAACTTTGACATTATAAAAAAAAAGTTCTCACAAATAAAATCTTGATATACAAATTAGATCCAAATAAAGCTGGCTTTTATGAAATGTTACTGCCTTTTCCAGTCAGCTATCAGTTAAGCTCTAAGAGATATTGGGTTGAAGGCATAGATTCTATATAGGTATAGAATCTCACATGCTAGCATTAGTTCACAAATATAGACTCCTCTAGATCACCAGGGCATTGAAGGAAAGAGGTGTGACAGCACAACTGGCTGAGATGTCACACATACACACACTCAAATACACTCACATGTTCAGACACACATATTTACATACCTGAACATACAAATACTAGTACTATATACACCCACATATATATATACAGATACATTTGTATACACATATACATATACTATATACACTCGTCTATTCACACACATACACCCACCTATACAACTCATATACTCACACTCTCATATATATGTTCACACACTCACACACATACATTCACACTGACATAAACACACATTCATACAATTCACACCAACTCACATTACACTCACATAACTCACATTTGAAACTACTTTGCCATAAACCAATTTTCAAGACAAAATCCAAGTGATAAAGTGTTCCTTACACTCTTACTGCAAACACACAACATTCTGCAGACCATATTTTTTAGCTTGTCTCCACCAGGAGAAAAACTGTTGGCCTTATAGCTCTGCTGGCAGCTTGAGGCATTGAATGGTGCCCAGAAGATTACCCAAAAGGCAGCAGAGTTTTCTAAAATATCTCATGCTCCTTTTCTCTCTTCTCAATCAAGATTCTTACAAATTCAGGTTAATTAGTAAAACCTCTTTATAAAAAGGCCGAATCTGTGATATGTGGCTTTTCAGAGGTCTTAAGGGAATGAATATGGGTGACTGGGGTTTGGAAGTGAATGTAGCAACCACGGACTCTTTCCTTTAAAAAAAAAAAAAAGGGCCGGAGAGAGATAGCACAGCGGCGTTTGCCTTGCAAGTAGCCGATCCAGGACCAAAGGTGGTTGGTTCGAATCCCAGTCTCCCTTGTGGTCCCCCATGCCTACCAGGAGCTATTTCTGAGCAGACAGCCAGGAGCACCGCCGGGTATGGCCCCAAAACAAAAAAACAACAACAACAACAAAAAACAAAAACAAGAAAACAGAAAACTGCAAATAACCAAATCCACTTCAAGAGAAGCTATGGGAAGCCTTTGAAAGGCAATACCTTTCTAGTGTATAATTTCTAAAGAGAGCTATATCTATTTGTACTTTATAACTACACCTGAAAGATGAGGCAGTAAATATTACATTTTCTACCTCCTAGGTCTAAGTACCCAGGCATTGAAAATCCTAGATCTGTGGGCAAACAATGTTTGCTAATTGGATTTCGTTTCAAATAAACTTTAAACTAGCCTTTGCGATGAGGGTCACTCTAATTAAGTCCTAAGAACAAAGTTCCCAGAGTGAGTGGACTTGGATAATAACAGAATGAGACTGTAGAAAGCCAGGCTCTGCATTGGAAACCTGCTTGTTTAGCCTGTAATGTGGAACCACAGGATGTTCACTCAGCAGGCAGGCAGACAGCAGAGACTAGAGTGAACCCACTGGCTATGGTCATAAGAAAGGTGCAGACACTAGTGACTGTGCAGCAGCCTTCTTACTGCAGAAGGTAGCTCCCACAGCAGAAAGTGAACCAGCTGCCATTGCTGGGTTCAAAGGGTGAGAGCCAGGAGCTGATCCATAAAGCAGAACTTTTAGAGGTGGTCTATAAGTTAAAAAGTAACAAAAAGCACCATAGGTTTTGGCTTTCCAAATTTCTGGAATGAGGGAACCAGTTTCCAAGTTCAAGCAAGGTAAAGTGTAAAACAAAACAATACAGTCAGCTGCCCAGGAACTGGCTGGACTGTGCAGTTTCCAGCCACATGTCCTTTGTGACTCAGGCTTGACCCTTTCATGTTTGCTCAAGCATCAGTGGGTGCAGACAGGTAAACATGCCAGGAACTTCTCCTAGCAGCCTCTTTTGCCTGACCAGTGAGTTGCTTTCTTTCAGAACTCCCCAAACCTTGGGTGGTAGAAGCCTGCCAGCGGTTACAGTTGTTGATCTTATAACTGAAATTTAAAAGGGGCTCACAGCTGTGAGGGGCAGATTTAACAGGGTGTCTCTGTTCCAATACTTCATGCGGCTTCGACTTTGTAATTGTGCGGTGTGTTTACAGGCATCACAAAATGGGGGGCAGGAAGGAAGCAAATAAAGTAACCCCTTGGAACTGTGTGTAGGGCTTGTCCACCCCATCTCTCCCTCCACTTCCCCACAGGAAGAATGCAGGCCAAAGATCTAAACTAATGCTGCTAAATAGTAGGGTCTGTGGTTTGAAAGACAAAGCTAGAGTAAACAACATTATTGTTTGGTTTGTACCTATGTGACCAGTCAGATTTTGAAAATGACCTTTTTATATTTCTAAATTGAAGCATAATGGATGTAAAACTCACTTTGTTTCAGGGTGCAACGTACTATGTGTTTTGCAAAATTAACACCACACCAAGTTCTAGTCCATTTCTATGGTGTAGCACATTGAAGTGTCCTTTGTTG
Source organism: Crocidura indochinensis (assembly GCA_004027635.1). NCBI lineage: Eukaryota > Metazoa > Chordata > Mammalia > Eulipotyphla > Soricidae > Crocidura > Crocidura indochinensis. The sequence goes on from PVKC010001151.1 coordinate 16,765, forward strand.
CTATTGTGGCCTTATGGTCACATAAGAAGAGATATGTTTTATCTCTTCTATCTCCACTGGACACACTCACCTCCAGTTTCAAGTGTCTTCTGCCTAATTTCATCAACATTTTCCATTAACAGTGTTATCTTCTTGGCTGCCTTTTATTTGTATTTTTAAAGAAACTCCTTGCTGGATCTTTACTTCCTAGCCTTTCTCTCTCACTTGGTCTAGATTTATAGTTATGTGGGGGAAAGGTAGCTAGGCCTATCCCCGACAGTCAAAGCTGGTGGATTTTAGTCAACTGATCTCATCTTGTTTCATGCTCTCTGGGTTTTATTCATTCCTGCTGTTTTAATGGCCACCTTTCCTTGGCTTACTTTCGCAGCAGTTTCCTTTTTTACCCTGTTAACACTAGCATTTTAATGCTATCATTTTAACATGGATAGCCACAAACAGAAAATAAAATCAAAGTGTGAATTTTGATCTCCTTACTTCCTGTGACCATTATTTCAGAGATAAGTGACTTTATTTGAACCTCAGCTTTCACCTTTATTTACTCCTACTCCTTTATGACCCAAGTGGGTCCCTTTCTTAATCTTAAACTGTTATGTTATAAGAGACGGCTGAAGGAATGCTTGCAAGAAGAGTGTGAGTTCTAGATACGAAATTGAATGTCTCTGAACAAGTCAGCTCATATCTCCTTTATTCTCATTTCCTTGCCTCTAAAGTAAAGGAGTCAACAATTCACAACCTAAGTAGCAGTTAAAACTGAAGGACAAGACAATAGAAAGTATCAAATAATGGTGAACCCTAGGGCATTGGAGAGTTGAGAGCCAAGGAAGGAAAAAGGAGCGATGGGAAGTGAATGAGGAGGAAGAACATTAATATAAGGGCATTCACCAAGGACTTGGACATGTCACTGGTCTATAGGTTAGGCTTCTATATATCTCAAAACCTTGAGTGTCAACATTATTGTGTACATTTGACCCAAACTATAAGCCTGCCAGGAGTGATCCTTTCATGTGTAGAATTGTCCACACCATTATTATTATCATAGAAACATTAATGTAAAAAGCTGCCCTCAGTTGTGTTATCTTTGCTTCCACATGTTAAACAAGGAGGGCTTTACTAATCAAGGGTTACTTGGCTACCTGCTATCCTGAATCTCAAAAGCAAATTTTATGAAAATGTACCATTTGGAAGTAGTTTTTAAGGACTGGAGAAAAAAGAGAAACTTACCAGTTGCTAGAATGAAGTAAGCCAGTTCCCATTCAAAACTGAAAGTTGCCTCTCCCCAGTCCAAGTCCCTGCCAAGTTGATGGAATGTCCTGTTCTTCTCCATACAGAGAGAAGGACTCCACAATCATAGTCCTTGTCAAACAGTCATTCCTCTGCTTGCCTTCCTTCCAAGCCCACCTTCTCACTGGATAGCTACAGACCTAAATTCTGAAAACAGAAATCTCCTCACTCTCAGAAGGGACAAAAAAAAGTGTCATTGTTCTTTTGTGATATTACTGCTGAGTAAACACACAAGGCCTAATTTTTCACTCCAGTTAAATTGCCTCCAGATTAGCCTTGCATGTGAAGAGAAATTCACCCTATTTTTTTGCTGAAGGAGACTGTGATACCAGTCTCCTTCAATACTGAAACCACATTCAGGGAAATTACTTCCCTGCAGTTCTTATAGTTGAAAGGAGACAAATCATTGACTAAGATGGGAGGGGGGAATAAAAGGAGAGGGTGGGGGAAGACTGCCAAGAAGCCCTCAGCCACGAAGGTGAGTGCCTGACCCTATGATGTTGCCTTGTCTATATAATTTGCTGTACGTTGCATCATACAGAATATGCCAACCTTTTTCCGCCTGCTCAAAAAAGGTGATGCTAATTAGATCAGGCAAATAGCTGCTGTTGTTGATTCATTTGAAAATGATTATTTCAAGGCAGTGTGTTATTACCCAGCAAGTCACAGCTTTGCCTATTAATGCTCTGGGGTGGCTGCCAGACTTCAAAGTCGGAGGTGGAATTTGAGGCGAGGCGAGCTGCTGGGTCACGACCAGAGCCTTCAGCTGAGGACAATGAACAATATATTGACATTTAGGAATGCTATCCCTCTGGTCAATGTGCACACCACTATCAAACCAGAGCCAGGAAATACCAGTGATGATCTGTACCATGTGCAAAATACAACACCTTAGATTTTCAAAAACAAATATAAAAATAAAGTTCAGTGCTAAGGTGCTTACATTTCAGTGGAGAAGCTAAGTTGTTGAGCAGAGTAAAAACGTAGAATATTGAAAGTGTGGGGGCCTGGGCAATAGTATAGCAATTAAGCCACTTGCCTTAATCATGGCAGACTAGGAATTCCTAACACCCCATATGGTCCCCTGAGCATTGCAAGGAGTGATTCCTGAATGCAGAGCCAGGAGTAACCCTGAGCGTTGCTGGGTGTGACCCAAAGCCAAACAAACCAAGAATATTGTAAGTTCTATAATCAAAATCATTTGACAAAATGCAGGTCTTCAATTTGCTGATTATTTCCTTAGTACCTCAGAAATAAAATAATATACTACAGAAACACTAAGATTGGAAAGGTTCATTTTGTAGAGTCTAGAAGACTATCCCTGAGATGGTAAAAAGCTTTCAGGAAGCAAGTGCCATTGGGATTGCTTAGAAAAGTTTGAGTCAAGTTTTGAAAATCAGTAAAGCAAAACAAAAACCTCAAGTCAGGAGCAGTGAAGCTGTGTTGGGTGGTCCTATTTGGAACTAGGAAGCACAAAGGAATTAATCCATGTCATTCTAAAAATAATGGGATCTTGGAGGGTCCAAATTGGAACATAGAGAGTTTGGAACTTTTTTCTACTTAAACAAATAATTGATGTTGCAAAAAATGTGCTTCTCAGGAAAGACTAGATGTTAAAAACTCCAAAGAACATAAAAGTAGCCACAAGTAGGTTAACTTTCTAAAGGATGATTGGGATCAAGATAAAAATGTGCAAAAAATATTTTTTTTATTTTGACAGGTTATTCTTTCAGATACACAGATTTCAGATATCAATTGAGCCATGTTAATCCAGTTATTTTGAAAAGGGTTTTATTGTTACTAATTAAAGAATATACTTTTTGTATGATTTTAATTCTCCTTCCTCCTTGTGAAATAGTTAATATGCTGAAGTGCAGGGCTTAAACAATTTCCAAACCCTTAACTTGCTATTAATTATAAGATCAGCCACTTTACAACATTCCTGATATGAGACTGTACCAGGCTAGTTTTGCTGATTAGCTTAAAGGAGGGGAAAAACTGAAGCATGTGTTGAAGAAGCCTACATCCTGTCTCCTTGTCCTTACTCTACAGAATGAGATGACACTAGATTAGCTCTCTGTTGTTGCCCACTTCAAATAACCTACGAAACTAAAAAAGAAATAAGGAAGGTAACAGGGAGTCATTGGCACTTGGATCGTGATGGGATGCAGTAACTTTGTACATCACTCTCATAAATTTGAACGCTATTGTAAAAACTCTAATAAAAAAACATTTTGGGGGGTTTTGGGGGGGTCAGGGGCACATTCGGTGACACAGAGGGGTTATTCCTGGCTCTGTGCTCAAAAATTGCTCCTGGTTTGGAGGACCATATGAGATGCAAGGGATCAAACCATGATCCATCCTAGGTCAGCACTGCAAAGCAATGCCCTACCACTGCGCCACCATAAAAAATTCTAAATAAGGGGCCCGGGAAATAGCATGGAGGTAAGGTGTTTGCCTTTCATGCAAAAGGTCATGGGTTCGAATCCCGGTGCCCCATATGGTCCCCCGTGCCTGCCAGGAGCAATTTCTGAGCATGGAGCCAGGAGTAACCCCTGAGCACTGCCGGGTGTGACCCAAAAACCACAAAAAAAATTCTAAATAAATAAATTCTAAATAAATAAAAAGGAGGGGCCAGAGTGGTAGGGCACTTGCCTTGCACACAGCTGACCCAGAATAGACGCAAGTTTGATCCCAAGCATCCCATATGGTCCCCAAGCCTGCCTGGAGTAATTTCTGAGTGTAGAGCCAGGAGTAATTCCTGAGTGATGCTGGGTGTGGCCCCCCAAAACAAAAAAGTTAATTAATTAACTAATTAATTAATAGGAGAAAATGGTGAATCATAGGCAACATAAAAACATGTACCAAAAATGTCCAAGTGATTACTTATGTAAACAGTCAGACTTACTAAGTTCACAACTTGTGCTAACACAAATTGGAGCAATGGCTCAGTTTAAAGCAGGAAGCCAGAAGGCCAGAAGAAGAAGACCTAGAAAAAGCAATATTTTTATCTTTATACTGCATATTAACTTCTCATCTCCCTGATGCTCAGCCTATAAATAAATGGAATTTTGGGCAGTCAAAATGGAATGCAGCCTTTTTTGCAAATTCCTTTCTTTGTCTTTCCTAATCTTGCCCTATCAAATAAATTAATTTTGTCTTTATAGTTAGATTGGAATAATAAATGTTGTGTAACCTGCAACCTAAAGTACTAGGAAATATAGAGAATATTTTTTGAGAATATAAGGCTCTCAATAGTGTTTTCCTATCTTTTATTTTTTTATTTTTATTTTATTTTGGATTTTGGGTCACATCCGGCAGCGCTCAGGGGTTACTCCTGGCTCTCTGCTCAGAAATCATCCTGGCAGGTACAGGGGACCATATGGGATTCAGGGATTCGAACCACCATCCTTCTGCAAGAAAGGCAAACGTCTTACATCCATGCTATCTCTCTGGCCCCTGTTTTCCTATCTTCTAGTACATATAGAGATAGAAGAGAGGGTAGGATGCTAGTGCCCCATGTGGTCTCCTAAGCATTTCCAGGAGGATATCCTGAGAAAGATAGGTATTCCTGAACAGAACCAGGAGATAGCCCTGGAGTAACCCCAAAAGAAAAATATATATTTTAAGTAAAATGTGGGAGGAAGGGTTTAAAGCACGTGGCTTGCATACCACCAACCCAGGTTTGATCTCATAAGACCCTTAGTCGAATCTCACTAGGAGGGACCTCTGGACCCCCTGAACACCACTTAGAAGACCTCTCATTTCTAACTTATAAAATTAAAGCTCATGTGATCCTATCTAAGGCATCTTATCTCTAAGGCAAGTACCTGCCCACAGCTTTTTTAAAATTTCATTTACCTTTTAGAGTCTATAAAAAATGCCATAATTCAATTTTTAAAAAAAGGTATTTTCTTGCCCAGAAATTAATCTAGCTCCTAGAGATTCAAGAAGACAGAATCAACTTCCTTCCTAAGAGAAGTTCATATTACAAGAAGCCTCTGGGTAATGAGACAAGGGTACATGCTTAAAGGAGAAGTTCTATGTCAGGTAGTACCTCATAAAGTACATTTAATGAGGAGATATAATGAAACATTATTAATGTGCTAGTTCTCTGTAGCTTGAGCTCAGAATCTTCTTTTCAAACAGCTGGAGAAATCCTCTTACCCAAAGGATGAACAAGATTTGTAGCGGAAAAAAATTCAAGCAAAAAGAAAAAATGTTTTCAATGTCTGACATTGCAGATGTCTACAACTGTGCTGGTTTTCTTACTACCTCTAAAAGGAATTTCTTCATCCCCTTTATTTCCATTCTTTTTAATATCAGCAGAACCTGGGTAGAAGCATGAATTCACAGCATCACCTGCAAGGCAAAACAAACATTTTTTTCTGCTATAGCAGTCAGGTATGACATCTATCTACTATTCTATGGAAAGATTTTAATAAAAAGAAACACATGTTTCTTGCCTGGTTTGGAGTAGAGGTGGTATCTGGGCAAAAGATAGGGAATGATGTACAAAGCGAAGGTGCTTGCCTTGTACTCAGCTGATCTAAGTTCAATTCCTGGTACCTCTGTTCTGTCAAAAGTAATCCCTGACCACAGACAGAGGCAGGAGTAAGCCCTAAGCATCACCAGGTATGTCTCAGGACATACAGGAGACCTTGGAAACGTCCAGTGTTTGCAGCCTGAGCCTTTCGGGGGGGACACAGAGACCCCTGTGGCTCTGGCTGGGGAAGCAGCCAGAAGAATGCCCTCCTCAGGAGCCACTTCCATGTCACCCAAGATGCTGACCCTAAAAAGAGGTTATTTGGACAGTGCCCAAGAGCTCCAATTACATTTCACAAATAACAAATGACTCTGTATGGAATATTGAGGACATACTAAAAAGCTGCTTGTTGTTCATCTAAAATTTAAATAAATCCACATCCTGCCCTCCCCAGCTCCTGCTGGATCTCTCTCTCTTTTTTGGGGGGGGGCACACCCGGTGATGCTCAGGGGTTACTCCTGGCTATGCGCTATGGGACGTAGGTGGATCAAACTGCGGTCCGTCCTAGGCTAGCGCTGGCAAGGCAGACACCTTACCTCTAGCGCCACCACGCTGGGCCCGTCCTGCAGGATTTCTATGTTGGATCACACAAACTCCATAGAGAAGACACAAGCCAGAAAAAGTGAAAGCAGGGGCTGGAGCAGCGGCACACCCATAGGGAGTTTGCCTTGTACTTGTCTGACCCAGGATGGACCATGGTTACACACACACACACACACACACACACACACACACACACACACACACACACACACACACTCACACACGGCATCCCATATGGTCCCCCAAGCCAAGAGCGATTTCTGAGTGCATAGCCAGGAGTAACTTCTGAACGTCACCTGTGTGACCCAAGGCAGAGGGCAGCCAAAATGTAAAGCTATTTATTTGCAAATATCTGCCTGGAGTGGAATGAAAAATGAATTTTCACCCTAACACCCTGAGCTGGAATTTAGCAGAGAAAAGAAATCAGTTGCTGGCCGAGATTTTGCAAGCAGATTTTCTGTGCACATTAGGGTAGTGATGAGAACAAAGTGAGGATTCCCCACCTTGTTCTGATTTAGGGAAACATTTCGGGAGACTCTGACCTTTGCCATCTCCAATGAAGCCACGCCTACCTTCCACTCCTCAAACCCTGGCGTGCATTAGCCCCTACTATGGTCTCGCAGAACCCCTCAGATATTAGCAACGGAAGTTTTCCTTAGTCATCTCAAGATAAACTCCAGAAACAGGCAGATGCAACTTCAGAACTACTTTCCCATAGGATCCAGTTCAAACCAGCTAACCGGTGGCTCCCCCAGCTGGTGGAAACTTGGAGGGTCCCTGCATGTTTGTTCCACCTCCTGCCAGCACATAGCAACTGTCCTCCAAGTCCCCCTCCTTGAAGAAGATCCAAGTCTTCTTTCCTTCCTCCTAAATAAGGAATACATAATTAGTAAACATGAACAAATTAGCAGAGAGCCGTGAGGGGTGGGGGGAACGTTTCTTTAGAAATAGCCAGATATTTTGTGTATTGTCAATTTTCATGTTCTCACCTAGTAAACAGAAACTTAACATTTACAAGTCTCAAGGCCTACCAGTACAGCTTCTTCTTACCCCATGAAAATACACACACACACACACACACACACACACACACACACACACACACACACACACACACACGCTACTTTAGGTCAACAAGTCCCTCACTCTGTGGAACCCTTTGAGCAGTGGTGTTTCAGCACCCAACAAGGGGTCCCGCTGAGAATTTTCAAGAGGATACAAAGCTAAGAATGGATTGCCGTGAGCTTCAAAAGTCCCCATGATGGGCAGGAAAGATAGCACAGTGGGTAAAACACTTGCCTTGCATGCAGCTGACCCACGTTTAATCTCCCTGTGCTTCCCTGGACCTACCAGGAATGATCTGGAAGAACAAAGCCAGGAGTGAGCCTGAGCAAATCGAGATGTGACCCCACCCCATCCCCAGAAAAGTACCCATTATTGAAATCCCTATTTTCCCAGTTTTTCTGTGTTTGAATTGAAACATGCCATGCATAAGCTGACTTAAAAAAAAACGGAATTAAACTTAATCAAATAGTTCAATTTAATTGTTTCTGGGTTTCTAACTCCTATTAGAATAATAGTTTAAACTATGATTCAGTTTATCTATTTTTTGTTTGTTTTGGGGGGTGGGATTGTTTGTACAAGGCAAGGGCTTCCTAGCAGTATTCCAAGGACTGGGGGAACCTTACCATGGATACTCGATCAACTGGCTTGATCAGTGGCTCAAAGCAAAGATGCAGCACTGTACATGTTCTGTGGCCAAGAACCACCAGGGTCACATCAGAGATATTCAGGAGGCCATGCAGTACCAGGAGTCAAAGGCAGGTTGTATATTACAGCTCTGCTGTCTCCTAGTTTCTCATCTGGTTTTTAAAAGTCCAGTTCTTGCAGAAGAGTCTATACTTGAGTCTCCGAAATAAAATTTAGGAGGAAAACATAATTAAAGGCTAGAGAAGATTGTATTAAAGCCAAAGTACCCAAAGTATAATTAACTGTGTACCACACTCCATATCTGCATTTACACCATTTTACTTAATTCTTATCTAAACCTTGGGAGATATAGCCAAAGAAATTCGGTCTTAAAGAGTTCAAATAAGTTACCTAAAACCAAACTAATTGAGTAAAACCCAGATTTTACTTCTTAGTCTCTACCCTATATTGTCTCCAATATAATTTCCCAAGTCACTAAATTCTTAACTTTTTTCTAAGAACATATAACAAGAAAGTTGGTCATGAATAAGTATTACACTTCCTATTAGCCATCATGTAAGTGACATTTCATTTGTCCTAGTGCACATCTTTATCTAAATTCTCAAAGCCCAAACTGAAAGATATGTCTCTGTCTTCATATCAAATAAGTAAATGGGCAGAGTTACAGGAACTTCCAGGGGTCATTAAGCCAGGCCTATGAGATGACCATTAAGTCTGGGCATCCAAAGTGTATTCAGGACATCGTTAGGATAGTGTTGGTCTCACTTTGTAATCATATAATGTACTCAGAAAGGGCTAATGTCCTTGAGAAAGTCTTGACCTGGCTTTGCAAGTAACATGCTTTAGAATTTCTGCTTCTGTGTGCAAACACCTTAACTTCCATCAGATAACCTATAAAACAGGATCTCAGATCTTGTCCAGGACCCTGACTTCTGCATACAAGCTCAGTTGGGTCCATTAGCATAATAAAATTTGAGTTCTCCCAATTCTCAGATCAAGTGGCTTTTGTTGTTGTTGTTGTTGTTGTTGTCTTTGCTTTTGCTGGCTTGCATCAGTGTAAGCTCTGTAACAATATCACTCTCTTAAATATACAGAGTAAGTCATGTCTTTCCTCTTCTGAACATCATCTGGTATCCTTTTGTCTTTTTACCAAGTCCAGACTCAACAGGACCCCAAAGCTCATTATGGTCCAATCCCAAACTCTTCACAGGTTCATTGTTTACCTCTCTTATTATACTTCAGGGATCAGATTACTCTATTTTTCAAACAAAGGTTTAGAAAACTTCAATAGGTTACCTACCAGAATTACTCAGAATCCTACTCACTCTGTCTCTGTTTCTCTCTCCCTCCTATTTCCTCACTACCACGAAAAAATGCAGGAAATTTAAAAATAATAATGGCTAAAACTAACACAGTGCTGACAATGTACAAGGCACACATAAGAATGCACTCAAGTTCAATGTAAAGATTGATCTTGTCTTCAGAGCATGAAAAAAACAGATGAGAAAACAGCAATTGAAAAATAAATGAAAGAATTACTTGTTAATGAGCATACAACTATGTCTGAATGTGTTGAACTGCGTTAGGATCCCAGCAGACTGGTTCCTGTGTTCATGAATTTGACCCACATTTTAATATTGTTTAGAACACTCTGTTCAAGCATGACTCAGGTGACAGAAGACAACTGCATTCTCATCTCCACCCATCTGAGACTTAGTGTATGTATCTTAGACAATTGAACCTCTTAACCCCTCTCAGCAATAAGACAGGATCAATCTTGGGTCCAGACCAGAGGTCAGCAAACTTCTTCTTTAAAGGAGCCAGAGAGTAAATAACTTGGGTTTTGTGGGCCACATGGTTTATGTAACAACTAGTCTTCATTGCCAGTTTAGCATAAAAGCATCCATAGGCAGCATGTAAACACGGAGCTGTGCCTCCTGCCTTCCAGGAACACTTTCATTATGGAGACCAACATTTGACTTTCAAATTATTGTTTTCATTGGTCATAAAATATCCTCCTTCGAGGGGCCTGGGAGATAGCATGGAGGTAAGGCGTTTGCCTTTCATGCAAAAGGTCATCGGTTCGAATCCCCGTGCCCCATATGGTCCCCCGTGCCTGCCAGGAGCAATTTCTGAGCATGGAGCCAGGAGTAACCCCTGAGCACTGCCGGGTGTGACCCAAAAACCAAAAAAAAAAATCCTCCTTCTTTTGAATTTTTTCTACCACTGAAACCTGAAAACCAAAATGTTTTTTTCAAATTTGTGTCCAGAGATATAGTACAGCAAGTAAGCAGCTGACCTAAGGTCAGTCCCTCCTATCCCAGACAGTTCCCTGAGTACTTCTAGGAAAGATTCCTGAGTTTAGAGCTAGGAGTACCCCTGAGCACCACTGAGTGTGGCCTAAAGCAAAAACAAAAACAAACAAACAAAACAGCCTTAGCTAACAAACCATTCAGAAACAGACAGCAATCTGATATGACTGCATAATTTGCCAACTTTTGTCTAGGGCATAACTTGTCTTGTAGGGAAACTGTGGAAATCAGCCCATTGCTCAGTGGGTTCTCAAATGTTAAGGAACCCTCTAAGGTGTCTCGTGGGTTTATAGGAAATAAAACATCAGTATCCAGAAAGAGCATGAGTCTAGGGATTAGAAAACCACCCAGAAATCCCAGATCGTTACTTACTAACAGTAACCTTAAGACAGTCATTAATCTCCAACCAGGCTATGGTTTCCTGCTCATTTGTCATTGCCAGTGAAAAGCCATGCTAGCCTTATAATAGCCCCATTTACTTATAATATGCTTCCAAGCACAGCACTTTGCATGTGCCCATTTATTTCATTTATTTATTCTATGAGATATATACTAGTACTATTCCCATTTTACCAGTAAGGAACTAAGTAACATGCTCAAGTTCAGACAATTGGTGAATGTTGGGGCAGGACTTGAATTCACTCTGAATCCATATCTTTTTCCTTAACCCCTCTCTGAAATGAATGAATGTCCTTCCTCAATAAAGTATAGGCACAAAGCCCTTCATACCACTATGAGAGCTTGGAGTGAGGGATATCAGCAATGAATTTGAGAAATATAAACTCAAAAGTAAAATCAATAAATGATCCTATTATTTTGTCATCTGGATCCTGATGTTCCATCTCCCATAAACCCATGAGGCACCCTACAGTATTCCTTAACATTTGAGAACCTGCTGAGCGTATAGTACAGGGGCTGATTCTGCAGTTTCCTTAAAAGACAATAAATGCCTATTCTTTTATTTATAATAGATTTATTTAAGCACCATGATTACAGACATGATTGTAGTTAGGTTTCAGTCATAAAAAGAGCATCCTTCTTTGAAGTGCAACGTTGCCACCACCAATGTCTCCCATCTTCTTCTTCCCCCACCTGCCTGTATTTGAGAATAGACTGAATGTCTATTTTATATGAGATCTCTATAGAGTAAAATCTGTATTTTACTCTGTATCTCTTTTTTTTTTTAGTTTTTGGGTCACACCCGGTTGCACTCAGGGGTTACTAGTGGCTCTGCACTCAGAAGTCGCTCCTGGCAAGCTTGAGGAACCATATGGGATACTGGGATTTGAACCAAGGTTCGTCCTGTGCTGGCCACATGCAAGTCAAATGCCTTACCGCTGTGACATCGCTACGGCCCTGTTTTGTTTTATTGGGTTTTTTTTTAAACAAAAAAAGCATTTTGGTTTTGGGTCACACTGGAGGTGCTTCAAGGTTACTCCTGGCTCTGCACTCAGAAATCTCTCCTGGTCAGCTTGGGGGACCATATGGAATGCCAGGGATAGAATCCGGGTTGGCCAAGTAAAAGGCAAACACCCTACCCACTGTGCTATCACTTCAGCCCTACTCTATTTTTTTATATAATACTTCTAACACTGTTATGTAGTCTAAACACTATTGTCTACCCTGTTGACAGATAAGAAAATAGAGACACAGAGATGATCTAGTTTCTGTAAGGGTTTGGGAAGGTAAATAGCAGAGCTAAGGTCTGAGCAGAAGCTCCTGATCTCAAAGTCCAAATGTTGCTTCCATTGCAATGTTATTCTTGCACCTCAGATTACATTCAATTACATTATAGATTAAATATGGCTTTGGCATCTGGCCCAAGTCTAACCACTGTTTAGATCCCCACTTCTGTGGGAAGATACTTTTAAATTTTAAACCACTGACCACAAGCAGATTGAGGCAACAGCCAGTGGGTGAATTGGAAGCTGCCTACCCTGGAATCTTGACACAGTGGGAATGAAGTTAATGCTTTAGGTTTGTTTCCTGCTTCTCTGACTTTCCTATAGATGAGTATGACACTTTGCCTTCAGGGACAACCTCATCTCTTTGCTCTTACCTCATAAAGAAACTGCTGCACTGTTTTGCCTGCAGTGGCCAGCCAGTAATCTGATCCCTGGAGGAGGCTGAAGAATGCTCTCAGCAGTCAACCGAACGTGGCCTCTGTACAAACCCGAAATAGCAGAATCATCTGGCATGGCACAGGTTGCACCATTACTAAGTTACACTGAATTGAGAGGCTGCAAGGCAAGGTCAAACATCCTGCTGGCAAGAAACATGGAGAAACTGAGAAGTGACTCTCTTTAGCCTTGGGACCCTTGAAATAACCTCTGAAGATTGGATGAAGGGTCTGGCCATTATATTACCACAGCCCTTATTATCTTTGTCTTGTCATTTGTTTTGAAGGCATGTACTCTATTTAGTAGCAGTGCTTCTAATGTGAAATGATCAACACCTTTCCTGGTATCTTTTCTCTATGGTAAAGGGGTGGGGTCAAGTACATGGCAGAAATATAGAAATGGCATTCTGTGTGACCTTGCACAGGTAACTTTGTTCCCATACTTCTATTTCTACCTCTGTAAAATTAACAGCATTAAGACCTGCCCTTTTCTAAATCTTCAAGATAAATCAATGTCTGGAAAGTGCTTGGAGCTTTTCGAGATAAAGGCGGGCATCCCTTACCATCACTAATTAGTATGTATTAATAGAAAGAATCATGCAGAAAACCCAAAGGTGATTCAAAACAGTGATGAACAAACCTGTCATGTTCTATTTGCAACTGTCATGGAGCAGACAGTGGAAATGAACAGTGTCTCCCTAACTCTGCACTTTTTCTTTCTACAAACTGATTCATGTGGAATTTAATTTAAAAATAAAAAAGAAAGGAAAACCATATGTGCCAAGTTATATTCGTTTCAAAATTTCTTTGTAAGTAATGCAGTTTTTCTGAAAAGGAGTGCGGGGAAAACATTTCACCCCTTCCTTTCTAATTTAATGACTACCATGTCTACATGATCCCATAAGAAGGAAGGAATCATACATTGACCACCATTACAATCAGGATTTAAATATGAGGACTCATTAATTTCTTTAAATGCAATATCTCTTTTCTCCTTTATCGGCCTATTTTGGTTGCATTAATATGACAGCAACCTTTGATCTTGTTGGAGAGATTTTTTTCCTTTGGCTCTCTCTCCACTCCTGTGCCTGTCCATGCAGTATATCTGACTGCAGGACTTTCGTCACAAATGAACTGTCAGATCATTACTACAGTTGATGCAGTATAATCTGTCTTGAAATTAGAACTGGTCTGGCCAGACTAGGCATTCACTTGCCACAGAGGCTAATTCACTCTTTGAATATGCATTCATGGAGATGCACCTCAATTTGGAATCCAGGGGGAGTACATGTTAAGAGCAGATTTTCTGAATTAGCATGGCGAGAGGGAAGGGCCCTTCATTTAGAAGGCTGCAGATGCCGCTCCCTCTTGTTCATTACAATTGCATTTCATCAGCTTTATGATGTCCACATGTCAATTGAGTGTGAGGATTTTGCACACAAAAGAGCCTCAGGGAAAACGACTGCACTAGCTAATCAGCTGATTATCATACTGCAAATAGGCTGCAGTATTCCACAGCTCCCAACCTGTATGGCAAGAGCAGAATTGAAGATTAAGTCTGCAAAGAAAGGGGGCTCTTCAGTCAGTTTAAGGAAATTAAAGAGGAATTTGTCAGTGAGGAGAAAGAATTCCAGGAGATGAAGGGAAGCCTTTGAAAGAGATAAATGCTGGAAATATATTGACTAGTGTTTCTTTTTAAAGGTGTTTGGTGGGAATGGGTGAAAGGTTAATTAACTATATTATCTGTCCATTTATGCCCAGCTGTGTAAAGCTCTGTCTGTCCCACCCCGCCCTAGATTTTAAAATCTAGATTCAAGAACTCAGGTGAATGTCAAGATGAGCATCTTAGAATAATTGAATTAGTTTCCAACAAGAAGATGACCCATAAGCACCCCTGGGCACCTCTTTACAAATTTTCTTGGATTGTATGAGAATAAGTTAATAAGAAAATAATGGTAAGTGACTACAACTCCATAGAATGCTAACTAAAGGAACTATGTATAAATGTCATTTATTTATATTTTGTCATCAGAGATGTATCTTTGCCTTCTTCTGGGAGAAAAAACGAATGGGTGGCCTTCTCCCACCACCCTGTTGTTGTCTGAAATTTACCAAAGTTTTTTCCTTGCTCCCTAGGGTCTTCCTCAAGTCTATGTTAGAGCAAAGGCTGTCTTTTGCTTCAAAGCGCTTCTGCCTTATGCTTTCATCAGAGGAGTCTAACTCACACAGATGCACTATTTAACAATGCCATCCCCTGCTTTCATCAGAAGGGGGAAGGTTGCAGAGCCGAGCCCTGCAGAATAAGGGGGGCAGGTCCCTTGTGAATGGCGAAAGCTGAACATCGGTGCCAGTTTCCATCTGTCATGATAGCCTATCTCCGAACCTTCAATCTGTCAAAAGCTCGCTGCCTGGCTGAAGGCTCCAGGAGATTTGGTGCACTAAACACATTTGACAACAGCATTATCACTGCAAGGAGCCAGCAAAATGCCATCAATGTGTTAATTGTAACTGGCTATGTAAAGTGTCACTTCCCATATCATTTAACACCAACGTTGCCTCTTTTGCAGTTCCTAATTTTCTGCACTTTATAAACATATGGATTGCTCTTGTACAACAGTATGAGCTTCTTAGCAGAGGTTTAATTTTGCTTGGATACGTTACACTCAAACTTGGACCCGGGGAAACAGCGACAGATACAGAGGGGGATTTGGAGGGGAAGTAGTCAGAAAGAGAAAAATAAAGGGGGGTGGGGGGGAGATGGGAGAGGCCAGAAGGAATCTAGGCTCTTCTCACTCAGGCTGCTCTGATGTTCTAGAGACATGGAATGGTGGTGCTTTTGTGTGTGTGTGTGTGTGTGTGTGTGTGTGTGTGTGTGTGTGTGTGTGTGTGTGTGTGTGTGTGTGTGTGTGTGTGTGTATTATCACTAATGGATAAATAATTCTGTTTTTCTTCCAGAGGATGAAAAAATGTGCATCCAGAATTTTTGCAGGCAATGAGTTTTTCTATTGTAATATGAACAGTTTTAAAATGATAAACATGAGAGCAGCGCATAAATAAATGAAAAATCCCTCTTGAAAGTCTGAATGGGTTTTTAGCACCCAAGTACCTAATATTCAATTTCTGGTACAACCAGGGCCAGGTGTTAAATTTCTCTAGTTACTGTCACTAATGCAAATTAGATTCTTTTTCTGCTCGTAAAAAATCAAATCCACATTAGAAATTAGCTATAAACTGTAATGACTTAAATGCTATAGTGTTTTACAAATCTCCCTGCATTTCTATCGTAGCTAATGCTGTAAAACTGAGAGAAGATAATAAAAGATAGTAAGAAGTTGAGTTATTTAAAGGTCTTTTGTGACTGCTTACTTAGAAATGTAATGTATTCTTTTGCTCTTCTCACTCCCTGTCCCCCTTCATTGTGGGAAATGAGCACATTTATGATTCTATTTTGAAAGCTTTAAAGTAGTCAAAATTTATTTCTAAATAATGCTATAAGAGTTGGAGAGATCATTTGCATTAAAGAAAAGAAATACCTCACAGAGAAGTTTACAATACCTTTGCAACTTTTAATCATTACTATTGTAATCATCCTGAGACAAATATGGAATGGTTAAATAAAGAGCTTAATTCACATTTTAAAAATTGTGTCTTAACAGTATCTCCAAATTTGTCTGGGGAATGTTTCTTGGGTTACACCCATGATCCTACTATACTCCCCAAACAAAGTGTACAAATACAAAAATAAAAGAAACTTTCCATTTAAATGAAGCATTAACATTTTTTCCACAACTCACAACAGAGCAAAATTGAACTGGGAAGAATATAAAAGCTCTGCATTTATCAAAATTTAAATCGCTAGCAACATTTTATTCATTCAGCTGTAGAATGCATTTTTCACTCCACCTCAGCCAAGTACCCAATTTAGCTCTTTAAATTAAAATAATAATGAAACTTTAGTCCTCAGATGAATCAGGAGTTCTTACAAAAACAAATGAAGTTATGATTAAGATTAACATTTCTGAACTCAGCTAAGGAAACTTAGATCTTAGTACAGGTTTACTCGAGAAAATAAACTCAATGATCAAGGAAAGCAAAAAAGAGAATGACTTTAGAGCATGTAATATATGGTGTTGCATGAATATTTTCATTGTTTTCAGTGGAAGCAAAGTATTTTACTTAGGCCATAGAGTTAGTACAACTCCTCACTCAAGTTCTTTCTGTACCCTCCTAATGGTCACCAGAGGTGGGCTAAAGAGGCCTGCATAGACCACCAGAGAAAAATGGGGTGCCTCTCAATCTTCAACAACAGTTGAAGTGGGCCAGTCACCACCATTTTTCTCTCCCATCCACTATGAGTCCAGGCACTGACTCCCAAATATGGCTACTGAATAAAAATTCTTTACCTTTGCTGAGAAAGCTTTAAGACAGAAGTATTATTTCATAGTTCTTTGACATCCCTCACACTACACAATCTTATCAGCTAGAAATGAAAATTCTCCAATAAGTAATGGCTTTGGGGTAAAGCAGGAAAACACAACACATTCTTCCTCAAGAATCCTATGCAACATTTTAATTTTATGAACCCCATGTAGCTATAGATCCCCAACACTGTTATGCTCATTCCAGGTGGATTTCTTGTCTATATTTTACTCTTTGGCAAGTAATAGGTCTTGGTTCCTATTAGAAAACTCTGCTAATTACCTTCAGAAAATGCTCCTCTTCTTGGAGGCAGGATGATCTCTATAATCTTTTCATGGATCTATTCAGACTTTCTTCATCTCATAACTCTGCTCCTCTTTCCTAGTCCAGTGGCACTTCCACCCTACAACTTTTCTACATTCTGACTTGTTTTCTAACTCTCATTCTAAATGGTTCCTAGAGAAAAGAATATTTTTATAAATTAGATATCACTGCTGACATAATATACCATGGTTTTCCTTCACAGGTGTTTCAAATTAAAAATCAATCCTCGGGGCCCGGGAGATAGCATAGAGGTAAGACATTTGTCTTTCATGCAAAAGGTCATTGCTTCCAATCCCGGTGCCCCATACGGTCCCCCGTGCCTGCCAGGAGCGGTTTCTGAGCATGGAGCCAGGAGTAATCCCTGAGCACTGCCGGGTGTGACCTAAAAACCACAAAAAAAAAAAAAATCAATCCTCATATATGAATAAAACGTTCTTCACCGCTTATCAGAGAAATGCAAATCAAAATGATGAGATTTGCATACACAAAAATACTCACAAAAACAATTAAGAGCTGATAGAGATGTGGGAGGAAAGGAACTCCTATCCAACGTTAGGGAATGTCAACTGGTTCTCCCTCTTCGATCAATTTTCAAAAAGCTAAGAATCGAACTTCCATAGACCTAAAAGTTCCATTTCTTTGACATCTACCCTAAGGGCTTAATAAACACTATTCAGAAAGACAACTGTGCCCTTATGTTCACTGAATCGCTATTCTACATATAGCCAAGATCTAGGAACAGCCCAACTGGCCAAGAATAAGTGACTGGATGAAAAAACCAAGTATATAAACACAACAGGATACTACTGAGCTATAGGAAAAGAGGAAATGGTGTAATTTGTCACTATATGGATGGACTAGAAAGTAGCATGTGGAGAGTGGAGTCAAACAGAAGAAAAATATATGATCTTACATAGTAAGAGAACAGATGGCCAAAGGCAATAGAACAGGAGAGTTGGTATGTAAAATTGAGCTTATCTGTGGGGTACTGAGGGAAGATATTGATGGAGGGAAACAAACAATGGTGGTGGGAGTGGTGTTGGTAAGAGATACATATTAAGCTCTATCATTAATAATATTCTAAACCACAGAAATTCAATAAAAGAAGATGAAAAAGTGAAAAATTGGATTTCAGGGATGGTGAGATAGTACAGTGGGTAAGACACTTGCCTTACATGTGACCAACTTGGGTTTGATTTTCAGCACCCTATGTGATTCTCTAAGCCCCTCTAAGAGTAACCCCTAGTTCTAAGCCAAGAGCAAGCCCTGAGCAGCACTAGATGTGTCCTAAAAAAAATCAAGTAGATGATTACTCAGTTCTAGTATGGTGGGTAAGGAGCCTGTCTTATACTGCCTAGATTCAATCTCCATCAACCCTCATGGTCCCTGGAGACCTGCCATGAGTAACTCCTGGGCACTATTGAGTGTGACCTGAAAATAAACAAAAATATAGCTGAATGTCCTTTTTGGAACCTAGTACACTAACAACTATAAGGATTGCTGTTAAAAAATATACACAAGTGTATAATGCAGTGTATGGCTTAATGCTTGTTGCTCGTTTTGTTTTCTGTGCATGGAGGACTATGCATGAAGATGCTCAAAGACTATTCTCAGCTGCATCTTTAGTCAGAGTTTTCTCCTGGAGATATTCAGCACTGGGGATTGAAGCAGGGTGAAACTCATTGGACAAGTGCCTTAAGCCCTACACTGTCTCTTGGCCTTGAGAATGTATGGTTTATTGAAAGAACCTGGGATTTACTATATCCTTTCCCTCTCCTTTTGTTATTTTTGTTGCTATTCCTATTATTGTTGTAAAGACCAGGGATTATACACTAGATTACAGTGCTCTCACACTTGTTAGGTCTTTGACAGATCTACATCAATATCTGTTTCATCCCTTACTGGAAAAACTGGGTAAAATATTTAACCTCTTCATGCCTTGGTTTCATTATCTTAGAATTGGAAATAATAAATATATCTATTCCATAGGTGTTATGTGAGGGTTATTATTATTATATATAGAGTTTTCAGAGCATAGTTAGCATATATTTTTAATAATTTTAGCTATTGTTTTTTTTTTTGGCCACACCCAGTGATGCTCAGGGGTTACTCATGGCTATTCGCTCAGAAGTAGCTCCTGGCAGGCACGGGGGACCATATGGGGAACCGGGGGATCGAACCGCGGTCCGTCCTAGGTTAACACAGGCAAGGCAGGCACCTTACCTCCAGCGCCACCGCCTGGCCCCCAAGCTATTGTTTTTTAATTGTTTAATTACCTATCAGAATGATTAAGATCATTTCATTTTTAATTAAACAACCAGTGCATTATTGAGGCAATAGGAGAGAAAGTTTTTTTGGGGGGGTGTTATTTGAAGTTTGTATTTATAATCATAATCTTACTTAGTGTTTGTTCTCAGCTATGTTACTGGACACAGTTTCTTGATCTGTTTAAGACAGAACAGCTACTTCACAGTAATTGAAAAATTTGTAGAAGATTTGTAGAAATTAGTAAGCACCCTCTATATTCAAGCCCAATTCTGTAGTAACACGCTCCATTTTGGGTGGTTCTTAATTTTTAAAATTATTAGATAAATATTCAGCACAAAAAATAGTACATATTCCACTTTACAAAGTAATATGAGGCTGAAGCAATAGCACAGCAGTAGGGGAATTGCCTTGCACACAGCCTACCTGGGCTTGATTCCTGGCATCTCATATGCTACCCCTGAGGCTGGCAGGGGCAATTTCTGAGCACATAGCCAAGAGTAAACCCTGAGTGTTTTCAGGTGTGGCCCCCTCCCCCAAAATTTAAAAAAGTAACAAATGTCTACTTCTAATGCACTTTCCTTGAAATGCTAAGAAAGGTTTAAAGGCCTTAAGCAAAGACAAGCTTATATTATGTGTGTTTTCTTTACATTTAAAATAATATACTACATAAGTTCTCATATTTGCCTGGCTTAACTCTTTAGCCTACAGAGGTTAGAAAATTTGGGGGTTTTATAGTATAATAAAGATACTGTGATATAATGTCAGAAAATGGGCTCTTTTAATTTTCTGTTGAATCTTTTATAAGAGCTTAGCTTTCAGCACCACTCACTTTTTTTCTTTATCCTTCTTCCCTCCCATATTTGCTATCTACACTCTGTTGCGAATGAGATATACAAACCTGCTATGGGGGGTGAGAGTCTAAAGTGGAATTTAGTTCCCTTCAGTCACATTTCCTATACCACATAGGCTGCTCTCCTATGCTGAATGACTTCTGGTTCTTTGAAGTTCATTGGAATCATGTATTGTTGGGTTAAGGATAGAGAAGATAACATTGAGGTCTAGCAGTTAATCTTGTGAAAAAGCATCACAACCCTGGAAAAACAGTGTATCAATTAGCACTTGCTACCAAACAAATAACCCCAAACTTTTTAGTGTAAAACATTAGTAGTTCAGGGGCCCGAGAGATAGCATGGAGGTAAGGTGTTTGCCTTTCATGCAGAAAGTCATCGATTCAAATCCCCATATAGTCCCCTGTGCTTGCCAGGAGCAATTTCTGAGCATAGAGCAAGGAGCAACTCCTGAGCACTGTCGGGTATGACCCAAAAACCAAAAAAAAAAATTTAGTAGTTCACAATTCAATGAACCAGCAACAAAAGACCATTTTCTGGACTCATATAGGCTTATTCATACAATTGTACCCATTAGCAGATCACCTGGTTACTCTATGATGACCTCAATATAGATAGTGGACAACTAGTTGTTGGTTGGAGTAATGAACAAAACTGATCCACATTTTCTTGCAAGTTAGCTCAGGCATAGTAACAAGAAAAGAATCACAGAGATTCCAAGAGTAGCAAGAAAGAATAAAGTCTACTAACCAAGTCTCTGCTTGCATCTATCCAAGGGTATAAAGGAAAACAATTTGTCAGTATTTTTTACCATCTATTACAATTAGAATTTCCATCTTTTATTGTCTACGTGAAGAAATTTTTATTTTAAATAAGTGTTTTAAGGAAATCACTATAACAGAAAAAAAAAAAGAAATTGGAGTCTCAGAAAAATTAAGCGGTCTTCAACTAAGTAGAGAAACCTTAGAAGAAATCTCAGAAATAAGTGACAAGTTGACTTGACAGTAGATAAAGAAATAGCTCTCATTTAGACTCTCCAGAGAGAATTTTGAATGACAAGAATAATCTCTGGACACATATAATTTTTTATCAGACTCATTCAAATGTCTAGTTTTGCAAACATTCAACAAATACATACTGGACATTGAAGTAGATGCTAAGGACACTAATAGAGTTTTCTGCCTCAGGGATCTTAGATCAAGAAGAGAAAAGAGAATAAATATGACATCATCTTAACCCTGACTGTTGCAAAGAAAGTTCAGAACATGGAATGAAGTCCTGACCTGACCTAATAACAAGAGTGTTTGCTGTGCCCAGAAAGATGATTTGATCCCTCCAAATGAAGAGAAGGTATGCGGGAAAACTAGGAAGAGGCTAGCATATAAAAGGAACTGCCAAGTGAGCTATTTGCAAAGATTTTCATTTTTCTGACCCTATCTGAGATGTGAAAGAGTGCTTACCAAACTAAATTATGTGCATTCGTGGGTTCAGTGTCATAGTCTGCTTGCTATTATTCAAAATTAAACTGTATTCTATATTTCTGTTTTTAACTACTAAAGCAATAGCCAGAAGGCATTAGTTGCCCCTCCACCAAGCTCTTGGTCTAGCCCCAGCAAACCCGTGGAGTCTAGGATCTTGTGAGGTTACAGGAATGCACCATCTCAAAATACTTCCATTTTCAGGTTTTCATGAAAAAGTCAGAGATCTGATAAAACTTGGTTTTCGTTTCCACTTGGCAATAGTTGGTGAAAATGTGTTCAAGTGTAGATGCATCACAGTTTGCCACACTCCCTCTTGCCTATCCATCATGTTCCTGCCTGTATTCTCTAACTGTGTAAGGGGTTTGCAGCTCCTACATAGTTCTATGCCATGGATTCTTATTTTTTTTATTGGTTTTTGGGTCACACCCGGCAGTACTCAGGAGTTACTCCTGACTCCATGCTCAGAAATTGCTCCTGGCAGGCACCGGGGACCATATGGGGCACTGGGATTTGAACCGATGACCTTTTGCATGAAAGGCAAATGCCTTACCTCCATGCTATCTCCCGGGCCCCGGATTCTTATTTTTAATGTCACTGACAATAATTGCATCCAAGAAATGCTTTTAGATATAAAAGTCAAATTGTTAAGTCAGCATACAAAGTTGCCTTTTGCTCTTTTTCTTCTTTCTTTTGTGAGTTTTACCTCCCTCTAGAATTTTGGTTCATCATCATGACAGTTGAGAGAGTAAATAAATCATGTGCTGGTTACATTCAAAGCAAGTCAAAGCAGTTCAAAGCAATTAGGCAGATCCTAGGAAAGACTTTTTAAATATTTTATTCACAGGGCAATATTCTTATTTTTATAAGACCTGTAAGTATATAATCTCTACATCTTCTACTTTCAATTTTAAAGATTTCAGTCTCTCAAGAAAATTATAATAATTGAAGATATTTTTAAATATTTTGCCTTGAGTTATATATCACACTTTAAAGAAAAATATTAACAATTGTGTGTCCATATACCATGTTTATTATACATTTATTTAATGCATTAAAATAACAATTTGATACAAATGGCCAAAAGGCACATGAAAAATGCTCCATATCACTAATCATCAGGGAGATTCAAATCAAAACAACTGTGAGGTACCACCTCACACCACAGAGATTGGCACAGGTCACAAAGAATGAGAACAAGTAGTGTTGGCAGGGATGCAGTGAGAAAGGAACACTTATCCACTGTTGGGGGGAATGCCGACTAGTTCAACCTTTCTGGAGAGTGATATGGAGATTCCTCCAAAAACTGGAAATCGAGCTCCCATACAATCCAGCTATACCACTCCTAGGAATGTACCCTAGGAACACAAAAATACAATACAAAACCCCCTCCCTTAAACCTATATTTATTGCAGCACTATTAACCATAGCAAGACTTTGGAAACAACCAAGATGCCCTTCAACAGATGAATGGCTAAATAAACTGTGGTACATATATACAATGGAATATCATGCAGCCATCAGGAGAGATGAAGTCATGAAATTTTCCTATACATGGATGCACATGGAATCTATTATGCTGAGTGAAATAAGTCATATATAAAGAGAAAAAGATGGAGAATGGTCTCACTCATCTATGGGTTTTAAGAAAAATGAAAGACATTCTTGCAATAATAATTTTCAGACACAAAAGAGAGGAGGGATGGAAGTTCCAGCTCACCTCATGAAGCTCACCAGAAAGAGTGGTGAGTTTAGATAGAGAAATAACTACATTGCGAACTATCCTAACAATGAGAATATATGAGGGAAATAGAAAGCCTGTCTAGAGTACAGGTGAGGCCGGTGAGGGGAGGAGGGATATTTGGGACATTGGTGGTGGGAATGTTACTCTGGTGATGGGTGGGGTGTCATCTTATATGACTGAAACCCAACTACAATCATGTTTGTAACCAAGGTGTTTCAATAAAAAATATTAAAAAAACAATTTGAATAATTTTTATCATCAGCATACAATAGAAATGTGTGAGTGCAGTTAGAGAAATAATAACACCGAGAACTATCATAACCATGTGAATGAATGAGGGAACTGAAAATCCTGTCTAGAGTGCAGGTGGGGGTGGGGTGGGGTGAGGTAGAGTGAGATTTGGGACATTGGTGTTGGGAATGTTGCACTGGTGAAGGGGGATGTTCTTTACATGACTGAAACCTAATCACAATCATGTTTGTAATCAAGGTGTTTAAATAAAGATATTATTAAAAAAAAAGAAATGTGCTTCTTTAAGTATTGGTCATCTGCTTTCTTTTTAGACCTGCCTTCCATCTCTTTGGGAATGAGGTAGGGGGATCAGGCCACACCTGGCAGTGCTCAGGGCTTACTCTTAGATCACCCCTGGCAGTGTTTGGTGACCATACATATATCTTACGTTTTACTGGGATTAACTGCAAGAAGGCAAGTATCTTTTTTTCTTTCAATTTTTTCCACTTTTTTCTTTATTTAAGCACCATGATTATATACATGATTGTAGTTGGATTTCAGTCATAAAAAGAATACCTCTCTTCACCAGTGCAACCTTTCCACCAACAATGTTCCCCATATTCCTCCTTCCCCGTGCCCTGCCTGTATTCGAGACAGGCATTCTACTTCTCTCACTCATTAACATTGTCATGAGGGGCCAGGCGGTGGCACTGGAGATAAGGTACCTGCCTTGCCTTTGCTAACCTAGGACGGACCGCGGTTCGATCCCCCGGTTCCCCATATGGTCCCCCGTGCCTGCCAGGAGCGACTTCTGAACTAATAGCCAGGAGTAACCCCTGAGTGTCACCGGGTGTGGCCCAAAAAATAAATAAATAAAAACATTGTCATGATAGTTAGTGTAGTCATCTCTCTAACTAAACTCATAACTCTATATTTGGTGAGCTTCATATCGAAAACTAGCCCTCATCTCTGTTGTCTCTGAACATTATTATAATAATGTTTTTGTTTTTCTTAAAGCCTATAGATGACTGAAATTATTCTGTGTCTAACTCTCTCTCCCTATGACTTATTTCACTCAGCATAATAGATTTCATGTCATCCTTCACATCTTTAGCTAAGTTGACTCCAAGATATTTGAGTTTGTGTGACACTAATGTGAATGAAATGGTTTTTTAACATCCATTTCTTCTCTATCATTATTGATGTACAAAAAGGCCATTGATTTTCTGTGTTAATTTTGTATTCTGCCACTGTTATATGAATTTATTGTTTCTAAAAGCTTTTTAGTAGCCTTTAGGGTTTTCTAAATATAATATATGTCATCTGCAAATAGTGAGAGCTTGATTTCTTTCTTTTCTATCTGGATGCCCAGATACATTTTTGATATATTTTTCTTGCCTAATCGCTATGGCAAGAACTTCCATCACTATGTTGAATAGGAGTAGTAAGAGAAGGTAGCATTGTCTTGTACCAGATTTTTAAAGGAAAGGCTTTTAGTTTATCTTCATTGAGAATAATATTTGTCATTGGCTTGTGGTAAATGGTCTAGACTATATTGAGAAAAGTTCCTTTCATTCCCATCTTGATGAGAGTTTTTATCAGAATGGGTGTTGGACCTTATCAAATGCTTTCTCTGCATCTATTAATATGATCATATGGTTTTTATTTTTCTTTTGTTGATATGGTGTATTATGATGATTGATTTATGTATGTTAAACCATCCTTGCAATCCTGGAATGAAACCCATTTGGTCACGGTGTATGACCTTCTTGATAAAGTGTTGGATCATATTTGCTAGAATTTTGCTGAAGATCTTTGCATCTGTGTTCATCAGGGATATTGGTCTATAGTTTTCTTTTTTTTGCAGTATCTGTCTGGTTTTGATATCAAAATGATATAAGCTTCATAAAAACTATTTAGGAGTGTTCGTGATTTTTCAAGTTCATGAAAGAGCCTGAAAAGGATTGGTAGTAGTTCCTCTTGAAAGGTTTGAAAGAATTTGTTAGTGAATCCATCAGGGCCTGGACTTCTGCTTTTGAGAAGTTTTTTGATTACCATTTTAATTTCCTCAGTAGTGATGTCTCTGTTTAGATATACTAGATCATCCTGGTTTAACTGTGGAGAATTATAAGAGTCCAAGAATTTATCCATATCTTCCAGGTTCTCATGTTTCATGGCCCAAAGTTTCTCAAAGTAGTCTCTGAATATCTGCAGTATCTATAGTGATCGTCCCCTTTTCATTTCTAATCAGTTTATTTTTTTATTTTATTTAAACACTTTGATTACATACATGATTGTGTTTGGGTTTCAGTCATGTAAAGAACACCACCCATCACCAGTGCAACATTCTTATCACCAATGTCCCAAATCTCCCTCCTCCACACCCAGCCCCCACCTGTGCTCTAGACAAACTTTTCATTTCCCTTATACATTCTCATTATTAGGACAGTTCAGAATGTAGTTATTTCTCTAAGTAAACTCATCACTCTTTGTGGTGAGCTTCATGAGGTGAGATGGAACTTCCAGCTCTTTTCTCTTTTGTGTCTGATAATTATTATTGCAAGAATGTCTTTCATTTTTCTTAAAACCCATATGTGAGTGAGACCATTCTGCGTCTTTCTCTCTCTCTCTCTCTCTCTCTCTCTCTCTCTCTGACTTATTTCACTCAACATAATAGATTCCATGTACATCCATGTATAGGAAAATTTCATGACTTCATCTTTCCTGACTGCTACATAATATTCTATTGTGTATATGTACCACAGTTTCTTTAGCCATTCATCTGTTGAAGGGCATCTTGGTTGTTTCCAGAGTCTTGCTATGGTAAATAGTGCTGCAAAGAATATAGGTGTAAGGAAGGGATTTTTGTATTGTATTTTTGTGTTCCTAGGGTATATTCCTAGCAGTGGTATAGCTTGATCATATGGGAGATCGATTTCCAGTTTTTGGAGGAATCTCCATATTGCTTTCCATAAAGGTAGAACTAGTCGGCATTCCCGTCAGCAGTGGATAAAAGTTCCTTTCTCTCCACATTCCTGCCAACACTGTTTGTT
>PVKC010001151.1:43740-54295 GCA_004027635.1 Crocidura indochinensis
TCAGTGCCTTGTATATTTTGGAGATTAACCCCTTATCTGATGGGTATTGGGTGAATAGTTTCTCCCACTCAGTGAGTGGCTCTTGTATCCTGGGTGATCTTTCCTTTGAGGTGCAGAAGCTTCTCAGCTTAATATATTCCCATCTGTTAATATCTGCTTTCACTTGCTTGGAGAGTGCAGTTTCCTCCTTGAAGATGCCTGTAGTCTCAATGTCCTGGAATATCTTGCCTACATGTTGTTCTATATGTCTTATGGTTTCAGGTCTGATATTGAGGTCTTTAATCCATTTGGATTTTACCTTCGTACATGATGTTAGCTGGTCTAAGTTCAAATTTTTGCAAGTGGCTAGCCAGTTGTGCCAACACCATTTGTTGAAGAGGCTTTCTTTGCTCCATTTAGGATTTCTTGCTCCTTTATCAAAAATTAGGTAGTTGTATGTCTGGGGAATATTCTCTGAATATTCAAGCCTATTTCACTGATCTGAGGGCCTGTCTTTATTCCAATACCACGCTGTTTTGATAACTATTGCTTTGTAGTAAAGTTTAAAGTTGGGGAAAGCAATTCCTCCCATGTTCTTTTTCCCAATGATTGCTTTAGCTCTTCTAGGATGTTTATTGTTCCAAATGAATTTCAAAAGTGCTTGATCCACTTCTTTGAAGAATGTCATGGGTATCTTTAGAGGGATCATATTAAATCTGTACAATGCCTTGGGGGAGTATTGCCATTTTGATAATGTTAATCCTGCCGATCCATGAGCAGGGTATGTGTTTCTATTTCCTCGTGTCCTCTCTTATTTCTTGGAGCAGTGTTTTATAGTTTTCTTTGTATAGGTTCTTCACATTTTTAGTCAAGTTGATTCCAAGATATTTGAGTTTGTGTGGCACTATTGTGAGTGGGGTTATTTTCTTAATGTCTATTTCAGGGAGAGAGAAAGTTAATAAACCGGATTAGGATAAATTCTTGGACTCTAATCTGGTTTATTAACTTTCTCTCTCCTTGTTTCTTTGTGAGTTTTGCTACTGATTTTTCAATCTTGTTTATTTTTCCAAAGAACCAACTTCTGCTTTCATTGATAATTTATTATTATTTTTTGAATTGTTTTTCAACTTCTGCTTTCATTGATAATTTATTATTTTTTGAATTGTTTTTATTGATTTCCACTTTATTGAATTCTTTTCTAAGTATTGTTATTTCCTTCTGCCTACCTACTTTTGATTCCTTTTGTTGATCATTTTCTAATTTTATAAGCTATGTCATTAAGATTTTTATATAGGCCAAGGCACGTATCTTAATTCTGTGCTATCTCTCCCACCCTGCCTTCCATTTTTATCTAAAAGCCTGTTCACAAAAGCAGAGGTTTCAAATCATTATGACATCATTAGTTCTGATAGGAAAATGATTCAATAATATCATTAAACCAGATAGGAAAATCTCACATTAAACCTAAAAATAGTCACGCTATCAACTTGGCCAAGCATAGGATAAATTAGAGGCAAGCCTCCATATGAAGAAGAAACTAGATTTCATGAACTTTGAAAATTTTTCTTCTTAATTTCTGTTTAAAGAGTATAAATGAGATAGGGGGGTGTTCTGTTTATATAACTGAAACCCAACTACAAACATGCTAGTAATCGTGGTTTTTAAATAGAGATTTATTTTTTAAAAAGAATATAAATTGGGGCCCGGGAGATAGCATGGAGGTAAGGCGGCGTTTACCTTTCATGCAAAAGGTCATCGGTTCGAATCCCGGTGCCCCATATGGTCCCCCGTGCCTGCCAGGAGCAATTTCTGAGCATGGATCCAGGAGTAACCCCTGAGCACTGCCGGGTGTGACGCCCCCCAAAAAGAATATAAATTAAGGTAATCAACTTATTTATTTTAACTAAATTTATCTAAGTAGTATCTTATGAAGTCTTCTAGTACTTAGTGTAGGGTTCATTTAAGTCAATTTGAAGTACTTATTGTGAAAATTTATCATCACCTTTATAACATTATATGTATAACATCATAAAATATATATTAATGGTATATAAATTGCTATATATAATTATAACATCATAATTACAATATGCAATATATTTCTATTTAACTGTATTATAGAATATATTGTATAATATAATTCTATTCAATTATATCATAATTACATATACAATCAGAAATTACATATACAATGTTATATATAACATTAATGTAATATAATGTTTTTCAAAAGCAATAAGATTCTTTATTAAATATAAGTCTATCCAACTAAAACCTATGACTAACTGAATTGTTTTCCTGTAACTTTCATTCAGGGAGATAGAGATGGTGGGTGTAATAATACTACGTGCTTCTTAGTCTGTGTCTAAACAGCGACCTTTATGAAGCTCTGGATGCCATCAGCCCAAACTTCTGTTCCCTCTTCCCTAAACCACTGCTATGATCATTAATGTGGCTGTCTATGTATATCTACAATGCTGAACATTAACCCAAGAAAGACCTGGAAGAGTGAATGATGTTACAAATGCTTTACGCAATAAATTGCAATGAGGACTTATTTTTTTGTAGTCAGTCAAAAGGACAAGTTAAAGACTCAGAATGTCAGTAGTTCTGGATTTTGCAGATGTGTCTTACATGTTATAGGCTTCTCACAGGAGGCTGGCATGCAGGTAGGAATGGAGAGATGGGCTTATGTTCACTTCATTTCATTAAAGAAAGAACCCAAGAAACACTCCCAGACTTCAGGACCAGCCAAAACACCCTTTCTACCAAGCTCTGTTTTCCAGAGCCCCACAATCAGTGAATACAGATCTTTGCAGGGCACTTCTGCAAGCTTTCCTCACTGCCACTGCTCCCTGCAAGTCCACATGCCTTTCTGCTCCTTCAGTAATAACCCAAGAGCAGTTCTTCCCAACCGCGTGCTCACATTTGCAGGAGCTGTGCTGAGATTCCAGAATCACAGAATTGCTTTGTTAGCCTGGTAATTAAGACTGGAGTGACATTCAAACCCAACCAGGCCAGGACAAGGCAAATTGCTGTATTCTTTGTGTGAAAAGCTGTTCCCAGACTGCTTTGTCTCCCCTCCTGGGAGCTCATCATCTCCACTAAAAGTCAAAATGGGATTTTGTACCCTCTATTCCCTTATCTTTTCCTTCCTAATATATATCTGCTTTGTGGGAGCTATGTTTGTCAAAATGTGCTAATTTATGGCATTACAGTGGGGGGAAATGAAAACTCAGCTTTCTGTTCTTGTTTCCTTCAGGCAGCGTTAGTAAAGAACTCCCCCTATCTCCCTCCCTCCTCTATTTCTGGGGAGGTTATTTGCAAAACAGAACATGTCCTCCCCCCATGGCAACATATGAGGCAGGCAAATGGCCACTCGTCATCCTATCCTCAAGTATGTTATACATACACTTCCCTCTGAGCTAATAGCTCCTTCTATTGTCCATAATTTATCACTGTCAAGGTTCTTTACATTTTATTTCCTCCTTATGTGTTTCATGAGAAATCTATGTTCCTACTATTGTGGCTCTGCATTGCATTAGCATAAGCTGTATGATGTCAAATAAATATCTCCTGTATCACACTGGAGTCCACATTCTTTGCAAAGAACAGAATGTTATTTTATTGGTATGTTAAGGGTTTTTTCCCTCATTTTCTTCTGATCTCTTTCTTTTCCACTAAACCATTATGAAGTGAGTACCAAAGGTATCCTGGGTAATTAGCCATTACAGTACTGTCACAGAGGGTTCCACAGTCAATACAAAGATAATTTGGGCAATGGTGAATGACAGTGCTGTCCAGACTTTTGGGATAATCAAGGACACATCCAGCTGTACCAGACATCTGTCAGACCCATGAATCATTTCAACTGGCTCGACAATAGCCAGGCAGCACTAGCGAAGGTAAACACTACAGCAGGCAGCCCACCCGCTATCACAGACAGCGATACTGCTCTTACATAAAACCTGCTTCTGCTGCACAGAGCCCTGTGCAGAATAAGAACATTTGTGATACTTTCATAATGGTTTTTTTAATGTAAATTAAATGGCTAGGCATTTTGATAGACTTGTGTTTTTTTATTCCTAGCTAAAATTTAAATATGTTAGGACAAAAAAAAAACAGCACGACAGGAAAGGCACTAGCCTTGCGTGTAGCAGATCCAGGTTTGTTCTCCTGTACTAATATGGTCCCCTGAGATTTGCCTAGAGTTATCCCTGAGTGTAGAGTCAGGATTAAGCCCTGAGCACAAATGAGGTGGCCCCAGACTCAAATATTTTTATAAAAAATAAATACATAAAATGTATGTACAATAAATAGATTAGGGCTGATACGTTGGTTGTGTTTGGTTTTAGATAATTATTAGCTATTTCTCAATCAGTCGAGACATCTTTATATACACAGGTTCTACACCACTAAGAGTTTTAATTTTACAAGTTCTAATTGCTATTATTTTGCCATATGTAAGACTCCACAGTAGGGCAGTGTTGGTCATTTGTCAAATATAGTAGACTGGTCTGAAATCAACCATTATGGCCACATGAGCTTGGCATGCACCAAGAAGTCTCTCAAAGGAGGATAGTGACAAATTCCAAGTTGAATTCAATGCAATGTGACTTCCTACGAGCTTCTTTCAACAAATGCCTCTGTGAGGATCTTGAGCATTCATTCACAGCATGCACACATCACAGCTAGATCTCAGATGACAATCTACAATTGGTCACCTGATCATGATGCTTCTATAACAGGGTGTGCCTATGACGTGGTATTTTCTAGCTTCTAGGCTGCCCTCCTACCCCAAGGACCAAGACTATTTCTGCTGAGACCAGAAGTAAGGAGCTTGTCTATTGACAGTACCCCCACCCCATCTCATTGCAAGTTTTTCTTATGCAAATCTCTTTCATGCTTTACTTAAAAATTTACTCATTCACTGTCTTTATAATGCCCATCACATAAGTAAGAGTGAGCTCAGTGGAAGAAGTTAGGGAAAAGCAGGATGAACCAATACCAATGTCCTTATGGCAGAGAGCCAATGTATTCTAGGTATCTGCCATGAAATTTGGGCTCAAAGGCCCATATGCTTACAGTCATCCAGTATACTACTAACTTTTCTATCACTTCCTCAGAACACCTTTATTGATGCATGATTAAGAAAATTTCATTCAAATATACAATTTTTCCCAGAGATAGAGTCAAATGAGTATGGTGCTGACTTGGCATGCAGAGGAACTGAGTTCAAATCCTTGCCACCATCAGGCATGATCCCCATCAGGCATGATCCCTGAGCACAGAGCTAGGAATAAGTCCTAATCTCAGCTCAGTAACAATATGAATACAATATTATTAATGCCATGTGAAATAGTGAAGCCACTTTACCTTCACTATCAGGGTTCTGGCTTCCTCATCATCCCCTTATGACTGTTTGTAAATCCTTCCTCATACATTCTTTGGGTCTTTTCCCCAGGAATCTACTAAAATGCTTTCTGCGTTAGGTAAACAATCTCACTCAGTCATACTACTTTGTGAGTGTTTGGCTTCTTTCCCTCAAAATGAAAATGCGCTCCATTTATAGGTTTTGCATGAATAAGTGATTAATTCATTTTTATTTTATTTATATAATATTCCATTGTATGCATATAACACAGATTCTTTATCCATTTCAACTATTAGTGAACTTGGCTTGACTTTTCAGTTTGGGGCTTTTCTGGGTAAAATTGCTATCACATTTATACATAAATCTTAGCATAGACACAAGATTTTCTTCTACTATAAATATCTAGGAGAGCAAGGACAGAATTACACTCCCCAATTTCTTTTCCTATTACCACCAGCAGTAAATGAGTTCCTTTCCTCATATTCTGGCCAACATTTGGTATGGTCAGTTGGTTTAATCTTAGCTATTTTAATAAGTGAATTGCATAAAATCTAGAGAGATATCTCAACAGAAACTCAAAGGAGTCCCAAGGGTAGAGTACAACAGATAGGGTACTTTCTTTGCACACGGTCTACCTGAGCTGGGTTCAATCCCTACCATCACAAATGGTCCTCTTAGCACTGTCAAAATAATTTCTCAATGTAGAGCCAGGAATAACCACTGAGCTTTGTTGGTGTGGCCCCTAAACAACAAACAAACAAAAATGAAGCCCCAGGTTTGATCCCTGGTTTTATGGTTGCCTGAGCATCATCAGACATGTCTGAATATCTAACTATGAGTAACCCCTAAACACTACTGGATATAACCCCGAAACCAAAATAGTAACTACATAGAATTCCTTACTTGGTTTTAATTTTTCCTAATGATATTGAGCATTCATGTATGTGCTTATCAGATATATTTTGGCAAATATTGTTCAAATACTTTGTTCTTTTGTTTAAAATTAGTTTAGTTTTATTTAATTTTATCTTTGAATTTAGGGTCACTCTGGGCTGTGCTCAGGGCTTAATTCTGGTTCTAGGTAGTGCTCAGCAGACCATATGTGGTGTCAGGGATCAAACTTAGACCAACCACATGTAACACAAGTACTTGGACTTCCTTTCTAGCCCCTAAAATTAGTTTTATACTAATAACATACTATTTTTGATAACCCACTGTAAGAAGTGGCCCAATTCCCTTAATTATTGTTTTCTTCTTCATATTTAATTTGACTGGCCTAGGTCATTTCCATTTGCAGACAACATTAGGCTCATTTTTGTCTCTGTGTATGAAAACTCAAGCAGGTACTTGGGCTACTACTGAAACCAGAGATTAATTGTGAAAGAAAGAATATGCAGGAATGTTACGTCTTTTAACCCATGAACCAAATCAATTTTCTCTATTTATTTGGGTCTTCTTTATCACCAGAGTACAGGCCCTACATCATGTCAGATTTATCCCTATGTTATTGATTGTAAATAATATCTATTATAAATGTTATTGATGTATAATTTCAATGAATTAAAGCTTTGTTTACTTCACGAGAGTGCTAACTTCCTCCTTTAAATGGAAGGTCTTATTTTATGACTCAAACCAGTTAAACATATAATTACAGCATGATTTTGTAGGGGGGGGGTCTACAATACATAGTGTAATTAACTTTACTGCTAATCTCAGATATACATTTATATATACATATACATATAGAAATTGAAAGGTAAAGGAGGGCATGAATTTGTTTGGGATATGGGTTTGCTAGTGATGGCAACAACAGAAATCCAAGGGCATGTATCCAATCAGGAAAGCAGGGTTGGGAGTCCTTGGAAGTCTTTGCTGAAAAAGTCTTCAGACCAGTGATACAAAGACCAAAAGGTTCAGTCTAGTTCAGTCAACTCTCAAATTTATACCATACTTCTAAGGTGTGTTCTTTGGACCGTGTGTTACCATAATTTAGGCGGGTTTTAACTATTCTTGCTTTTTTGGTGCAAAGGCTTATCAGGGGTTTGTAAATAGTGCTAACTTTTTAGTAACAAGTCATTCTTGCATCAATGTCTTGTCACCCTCTCTCAAGTGCCCCCAATTTTTCATCAAGTTGGGGCTAGGCTGGGGTCATTACAATATCAATGCACATAACATTTAAATCTATTGGGATCATTGCAATAGCAATGCATATGACAATTACTGCTATTGATTTTTATCCCTATTTCTGAATCTTTGCTGTTAGTATGTAAAAATATCATTGATTTTATATATTGATCTTATACCTTGCTAAACTCACTTATTAGTTTGAAGTGGGTTTTTTTTGGGGGGAGGTAGATTTTGTGAAGGAAGAGTTTTAGTTCTTCTATTTTAATTAAGATGCCTTTTAAGTCTTTTTCCTGAATGATGTTACCGATAAAATTCTCACTATTGAACAGAAGAAACAACCTCTTCTGTTTCTGATCTTAAAAGGAAAGGATCAGTCTTTATCCTAAGTCTGATGTTTGTTGGCTGTAGATTTTTGCAGACATCCTCAATCAAGTTAAGGAAGTTTCTTCTTGTTTGCTTAAAGACTATTTTAAGAGAAATGGATGTTATTTTCTGTCAAATGATTTTTCTATTCCTATAAAGATAATAATGTGAGCTTCTTTTGTAGTTTGTTAATTATATACATATTTCCTGATATTAAACCAGCCCTGCATTCCTAAAATAAACTCAAATTGCTAATATCATAGATATATTTACATATTATTGAATTTTATTTACTAACATTTTGGTTTATAACTTTCATACATATATATATATATATATATATATATATATATATATATATATATATTTGGTTTTTGGGTCACACCCAGTGACGCTCAGGGGTTACTCCTGGCTATGAGCTCAGAAGTCGCCCCTGGCCTGGGGGACCAGATGGGGCACAGGGGATTGAACCGCGGTCCGTCCAAGGCTAGCGCGGTAAGGCAGGCACCTTATCTTCAGCGCCACCACCCGGCCCCCTTTCATACCTATATTATGAAGGATAATAATCTCATGGTTTTTTTTGGGGTGTTTTTGTTTTTGGTTTTTTTGAGTCACACCCGGCAGTGCTCAGGGGTTACTCCTGTCTCCATGCTCAGAAATTGCTCCTGGCGGGCACAGGGGACCATATGGGGCACCAGGATTCGAACCAATGACCTTTTGTATGAAAGGCAAACGCCTTACCTCCATGCTATCTCCCGGGCCCCTAATCTCATGTTTTATTTCTTAATAGAATTGAAATTTTCTTTCTTAAATATTTAAATGATTTTATTGAAGTAATATTAGTTTATCTCATATAAATTTTAGCAGTATGGTATTATAATTCTGTATCTGTATATGCCAAATTAAAAATCTATTTTATAATAATAATAATAATAATTTTTATTTTGAGCAAAGTGGATTACATACCTTTCACAGTAATATTTTAAGTACATATTAATATTGAATTAGGGGAATTCCCACCACCAAAGTTCTCCTACCACCCCCAATTTTTGCATGTAAAACAAGCTCTTGTTGACAATAATATTTTAGGTACATGTTAACTTAATATCAGGAGGTTTCCCATCACCGAATTGTTCTCCCTACACCTCCGTTCCCATCCTACCTCCCTCAGCCCCAGGCCTGCAAGAGTACATGGTCTCCTCTGCGCCTAACTCGCTACTCAGTGGTCCTACACCTGTGTGGTCTTGATAGCTCCCTTATTTCCTCCTGTATCTGGGGGTCGGGACTAGATAGATCGAGTTACATGGTTTTGTTTGAAGAAGGGAAAAGTAATACACTGGAGTAAAAATCAATACGCCGAAAATGGGTGGGGTCCTTCTAGAGACTCTCATCCTCGGTTTGAGGTGAAGGGGTAAATGGTGGAGCCCTCCAGCAATCCAAATAGGACTGTCAAGTAAAATAAAATATCCAGTGAGCATTCCAACAATAAAGATAAGCACCACACAAAAGTCATGATCTTGAGATAAAAACATGGCAGTTAATTCATTTTTGTCATTCACTGCTGGTGGGAATGCTGCCTGATCCAAAGCCCTATGAAATACAGTATGGAGAGTGCTCAGTAAATTCAGAATTGAGCTGCCATATGATCTAGCAATCGCTCTTCTGGGTATCTATTCCCAAGTCGGTAGGACATTCATCCCAAAGTATGTGTGCACTCACTTATTTATCATTCAGTACAATAGCCAAGATTTGGAACCAACCTTAATGCCCAACAAACAACAGATGAATGGATCATAAAGATTTGGTATTTATACACAATGGAATACTACATAGCAGATAGAAACTATATAATTATGGATTTTGCAGGAACATGGATGGATCTAGAAAATGTTATGTTAATCCTTCTTTGTGTAATTGGCCATTTCATCTGATTTACCTAAACACTCCCTTTCCTTCTGGTAGTCATCATAGTCTAATATTTTTCAGTCTAATTTTCTGATTTTTTTTTCTTTGTTTTATTTTGTTATCTGTCATATATAAAATTACAAGTCATCTGGGCTGGAAAGATAGCATGGAGGTAAGATGTTTGCCTTGCATGCAGAAGGACAGTGGTTCGAATCCCAGCATCCCATGTGGTCCCCCGAGCCTGCCAGGAATGATTTCTGAGCATAGAGCAAGGAGTAACCCCTGAGTGCTGCTGGGTGTGACCCAAAAAAACAAACAAAAAATGACAAGTTATTTGTTCTTTATTTGTCAGACTTACTTCATTTAACATGTTTATCATTCTATGTATCTCCATGTTTTTATAAGATTTTATTTTTTATAGTTGCATGAACTTTCATTGTGCTTATATAACATTTGCTTTACCCATAACACTTTTAGTAAGGACTTTTCTGAAATATATATATATATATATCAAACATCATCTAATTTACTCATCTAAAATATGTACAACTCAATGTTTTCTTTTTTTATTTAATAACTTTTATTTATTACTTATACAATTTCCCAACAATGTTTCCATTAACATCTTTACATAATAAAGTAAAATCACTATTTGATATAATGTATTACATTTGAAATTATGTATTTACATAGTTTAAAACATTTTTTTTAACAAGCAACATGAAGTAAATTTATTTGTATCTGTAAAGGGGCAGATTAGGGATGTGGGAGGGAAACGGGGGACAATAGTGGAGGGAAGGTCACACT
>PVKC010001152.1:0-53751 GCA_004027635.1 Crocidura indochinensis
TCCAGCGCCACAGCCCAGCCCTATCTATTTTATATTCTTATATTATTTGCATTGCTGAAAAGAATCAATACTTTTACTTTTGACTTTTCAAATTTACCACTACTATATTTTGTTGTAGAAAGAAAAGTTTTATCTCTTATATAACCGAATAGCATTTCATTGTCACATCTTTATTCAATACCTACTGATGGCAGCTTTTGTTGATACTAGTTGCTATTTAATATAAATAAATCTGCAATGAACATTTAGTTGAACATAATATTTTATTTAAATATTTTTGTATTCTTTAGACCGATACTCAAACTTGAGATTGCTGGTTTCGATGTTTGCCTCTCTTTAATTTAGGCATGTGCCTTAAGTATAGTCTTAAGTGGCTGTTCCAATTTACATGCTCACAAGTGTGCATAGGAGTTCATTTTTGTTCTTGTTCTTTACTACACACAGTGTTATTGCAGTTTTCTTTTGTGTATATTTTATAAACTAAAGCTTCTGATTAAAGCAAGGCAAGGGACTATGCAGGTACATACAAAGTGTTTACAGTTAGGAGGATTACATGTGTTATTGAGTTTTCTTTGTCTATTAATCCTATGTGTGTAAATTGAATTATTATTTTCAAGTATGTATGAGCTATAGGTATTCAGCTTTCAGGGAGATTATTTCCTTGGCCTCAGTCATTTAAAAATAAATAGCTTATGTTCAGCATATAGGTAAAGTATTGCAGAGTAAACCTCTATACATTTCCAAAAGACTCTCTGTGCACTATTCCTTGTCTATGATCTTGAGTTCTCTTAGGGAGTAAACTGATAATTATACTGCACACGTTGATTTTTCACCATCTCACAGAACTCATTGACTTTTGTGGCTTAACATCCAATATCTTTTAGAGTATTGTCTCTGGGCCCAGGAGATAGCATGGAGGTAAGGCATTTGTCTTTCATGCAGAAGGTCATCGGTTCGAATCCCGGCATCCCATATGGTCCCCCGTGCTTGCCAGGAGCAATTTCTGAGCATGGAGCCAGGAGTAACCCCTGAGCACTGCCGGGTGTGACCCCCCCCCCAAAAAAAAAGAGTATTGTCTCATATATTTTGTCTTTTGATTTGTTGTTTCAAGCAGGAGTATAAGTGTAATACAATTATTCTATTTTTCCCAAATATCAAAAAGCGATATGTAAAAAATGTGCAGATTTATTATTTTGGGTCCTAGAGCAAGTGCAAAATTGAACTAAACTAATTAATGATCTACACTAATGAAAATATTTTTCATATATAAAGTACATTTAATTTATAAATTACTTTTGAATCTATAAAATATATTGACAAAAATATAAGTAGAAATCTCCAATACCTAGATCTAAAAAGAGTTTTCAATGATACATCAATGGCAAAAGCTACAGAATTCAAATTGAACAACAGAACTATATCAAACTAAATAGTTTTTCTATGGCAAAGGAAACATAGATTAAAACTAAAAGACAAATAACTGTATGAGGAAAATAGTTACATTCCACTTAAAGTACTCACAAAAATTAACACCTTAGTGCCCCCCCCCAATCTAATGGTGTTATCAAAAATGGGGAAAGAAAATGAACAGACAGAACTCTGAGGAATAGCAACAGTTAGCTAACAGGCACATGAAAAAAAATGTTCATCTTCTCTTATTATTAGGGAAATTCAAACCAAGAATGAGATACAGTCTTGCACCAGTGAGAATGGCACATTTCAAAAATACTAGGAACAATATGTGTTGGTGGGAATGTGGTATAAAAAGAAACTGCTTGTACTAAAATTGTCTTTTCAACACTAATTGAAAAGAGTATAGATTGTTCAAAATCAAGTTGCCATGTGAGTCATGTGTGTATCTTTCCACACGGCAAAAACATTATTCCAAAGGACATAAGCAAACCACTATTCATTGCAGCACTTAGTACAATAGCTAAGAGTTGGAATCAACCTAGATGTCCAACAACAGATAAATGGATCATGAAAATGTGACAGATATATACAATGGAATACCATATAGCTGTAAGGAATGATAAAGTCATTTATTTTACTGCAATATGGATGGAACAGTACAGATATTATATTAAATGAGGTAAAACAAAAGAGAAGGATAAATAAAGAATAACAACACTTATGTGTGCTATTTAGTAAAACTGCATGAGGGAATGCAATGGTTTAAATGGGGGTTGTCCAGAATACTCCTGGCACCAGAGTATAGTGAAAAGAAAGAAAGAACTAGAGTAGGGAAGAAGAAAGACAGATGTGAAATAATGGAGAGCAGGGATCAACAGGTTTCAATTCAGGTATATTGATGAAGTTAAGGAATGAAAAAACTAAATATCCAAATCACAGAGACAACAACACTGAAATCATAACTCAAACTTTAACAATCAGACGTAAAATGGTGTCTGTTGTGATTAAAAACTTGGGGTGGGGATTGGATGTGATAGACTCTGGGAACATTGGTAGAGGGATGTTGACACTGGTGGTGGAATTGGCACTTAAACATTGTATGTCTAAAATTCAACTATGATTAAATAAAAAATAAAATATGATTAAATAAAAATTATAAAAGATGTTAAAAGGGGGCCGGAGAGGTGGCATTACAGGTAAGGCATCTGTCTTGCAAGTGCTAGCCTAGGACAGATCAAGGTTTAATCCCCCAGCATCCCATATGGTTCCCCCAAACCAGGGGAGATTTCTGAGCACATACCCAGGAGTAACCCCTGAGCATCAAATGGGTGTATCCTTAAAAACCAAAACTATATAAATAATATGTTAAAAGTTTTATTGAAACAGATTTTTAGATGCCTATATAGTTTTTGTTATAATTTTTTTTAATTCCAGAGCAAGGGCTAAAAAAATGTGACACAAATGTTTAAGTGTGTGTATATATATTTTGTTATGTAAATCTCTGTGTTTCTTTCTCATTGGAAGTGTGGTGGGGCACTCCAACTCTTGAATATCACCAAATGTGATCACTATAGCACCAGAAATTGCAGCAGCAACAATAATATTACAAAGCCAGCAAAATATGTTGTCATTAAATATAGTCACAGCTTTCTAATTAAATAATAGCCTTTCACAATTATCAATCAGGGGAGAATGACCTATACCGTAGAATCGCATAACATAGGAAAACTGGTCTCAAAACATTGATTGCAATCTAGATTCAAGGTTGTAGAACTCCACATGATGTTGAGAATAGAGTAGTGAGTAGGGAAACTGAGATATTAGCCATTGACAATGTGGCCAAAGAAAGTAAGAAGTAGGAGATAAAAGTTATCCTAAGTTATGGTTCGAGTTGACTATGACAATTATATGCACTTAATAAAAATTAAAATAAATAACTAATAATAGGCTTTGAGAAGCCCCATTATTTATATGGCATTTTAATATAACCACTGGGTGGGTCTTACATTAAAAAACATCAAGCATCAACTCCAACTATAAAGTTTCCACTGGAGACAAGAATATAATGGAATTTCCTCAAATCACACTCTTTTCTATATCCCCCCACCGTTTTTGGCCACACCCAGTGACACTCAGGGATTACTCCCAGCAATACACTCAGAAATTGCTCCTGCCTTGGGGGACCATATAGGATGTGGAGGTATCGAACTGGGGAAAGTCCTAGGCTAGTGCTGGCAAAGCAGATGCCTTACTGCTCCTTGACCCCTCTTAGGCCCCATCATCTTTTCCTTTTCTATTTGTTTATATTAGTGATTGTTCTAATATCTTCCCAGTGTAAAACTTGATATTAATTATATTTATGCGTTTATATAATTTTTCTATAGTATTAAAAGAATTTTTATTTCCTTCTTCCTAGTGATAATTATATATTTGACACTGGGTTACTTTCCTTGTTTCAAGTAATCCTGTTTATTTATATACTTATTTTAATGAAATAATATGACTTTTATTGAACAAAACTTGCTCACAAATATTTGAGAGGCTTTCCTCTCACAAGAGTAAAAATGTGTGTTGAAAGAGAATACATGTTTCTTCAGAGTGGAAATATGCAAAGAAACAGAGACAAACAGACATGGATTTGAAGACAAGCCAGTACTGTTTATTTATATATTTTTTGTCATTGGGTTGAAACTAGATTGAATTAACTATGGCTTTACTTTTAGTGAGGGCCATTATTGCACTTTGAAACTTCATTTCAGAAACTAAATGCTTGCAAATTGATTTGCTCTAGCTTCAATGAATTATTACTGATCGGTCTGAGTGCATAATGCCTTTACTGGTACCTTATGTGATCTAGCATTGCTAGGCAGTCCCATGGCAGATGTGAGAATTTAGCTTCCTAAATCTTTGATTTACCTTTTTCTTCCTATTCTGACTTTTTTATTAGAGTCTGTGCTCAAACTTACTTTAGATGAGCAGAAATGAGTGTGTTTTAAGTTAAATGTTAGTAACATCTTATTGAAAGATTTTTTGCTTTAAGGGGATCGGCACACTTAGCTATGCTTAGCACTTATTCTTGTCTCTATAATCAGTGATCTCTTCTGGCTGAATTTGGGGAATCATATCAGGTGTGAGGAATTGAAGACAGATAGGCAGTGTTCAAGGTTCGTTTTTTTGTTTGTTTGTTCTGTTTTGTTTTACTCATTGGCTATCATTAAGGCCCCTAGAAGAATTATTTTTAAATCTCTTTTATATAATTACATATGGAAACTATTAGAAAAATGGCTGTATGTCATTAAATTTTGATCCCAAAATCCTTTTATTTTATTTGATGAATCATAAAATCCTTTCAAGATTTTTATGGTCAATCGCATCACATATGGAATGTAACAATGCATTTTGTGTCTAATTTTTGTCTTCCTCCCATAAAAAATTTTAGAGTAAGACATATATGTTAGAATGAAATTCTAGGTTTGTATATGGAAGCATATACTAGTATATAATTTGTATATTTTTATGGAGATGAGCATAAAACATATATATAATATGTGCATATGAGTATATTCAAAATGTGAAAGTAAATATGCACTATGAGTTTTGCCGAAGTGTGGGTAAAAGTATAAATAATCTTGTGATTTCTTTCTAGTCAGAATTTGAGAACAATAAAATTTCTCTAGCTATGTACAAGAAAGTCCCTGACAAATGGACCTGTACCATAATGTGT
Organism: Crocidura indochinensis; assembly: GCA_004027635.1. Classification (NCBI taxonomy): domain Eukaryota; kingdom Metazoa; phylum Chordata; class Mammalia; order Eulipotyphla; family Soricidae; genus Crocidura; species Crocidura indochinensis. The sequence goes on from PVKC010001152.1 coordinate 5,138, forward strand.
ATTCATTTTCTTTCATGTTGATTCCTACATATTCATAGACACTGTGACAACATTTTTCAGTATCTACATATTTCTTTATGTTGCATGATCTCAATGCTTTGCCATTGCTGTCATTCTGGAACCATACAATGCTCCAGTCATGTTTCTTTTAGTTCTCTTTAGCATTGTATATTTTCTCTATGTACACATAATAATTATTTTCACTATGCAATAACTTTTAATGAAATACCCACTTCATAATAAAGTAATTTTATTGTGGGAATGTTAACTAATATTCAATATTATTTATAAATTATAAACCCAGTATTACACCTTTTTTTACTGATTCTCACTTTACCTTATCTACTACAAAATGTACCAAAAGCCTTTCTTATATTTAATGTCTTTAATTTTTACCTTCAAATCCATTCATTTCTATAATCTTCTTTTAGTTATATTAATCTGAGGGTGTGTTTTGGTGTGTTTTTATCTATTTATTTCTTTGATTTATTTTTATTCCATGTATGAATGAAACTATCTAGTATTTTTTAATGACTTCTTAAACTTTGCCTAATACCTTCCAGTTCCAGCCACGTTGTGACACACTGCAATATTTTATTTTTATGCATGTCGCTTCTTTTAAAATATATTTTGTTTGTTTGTTTTGGGGAATCAGTCAATTTTTTATTGGGTTAATAAAAAATCTTAAAATCCATGGAAATATTTTTTCCTTCTGTCTTTAATTTTTTATTTAAACATTTTGGTTACATATATGATTCTGATTAGGTTTCGGTCATGTAAAGAACACCCCCTTCACCAGTGCAACATTCCCACCACCAATGTCCCAAATCTCCCTCCCTCCCAACCCACTCCCACCTGTATTCCAGACAGGTTTTCCAGTTCCCTTATTCCTTCACATGATTAGGGTAGTTCTCTGTGTAGTTATTTCTATAACTGCACTCACCACTCTTTGTGGTGAGCTTCATGAAGTGAGCTGAAAGTTCCAGCCCTCTCTTTGTCTCTGTTGATTGTTACTAAAATGACTTTTATTTTCTTTAAAATTCATATATGAGTGAGACTATTTTAGGTCTCTGACTCTCCCTCTGACTTATTTCATTCAGCATGGTAGATTACACGTACATCCATGTATAGGAAAATTTCATGACTTCATCTCACCTGACAGCTGCATAATATTCCATTGTGTATATGTACCACATTTCTTTAGCCATTCGTCTGTTGAAGGGCATCTTGGTTGTTTCCAGAGCCTGGCAATCGTGAATAGTGCTGCAATAAATATAGGTGTGAGGAAGGGGTTTTTGTATTGAATTTTTGTATTCTTAGGGTATATCCCTAGGAGTGGAAGAGCTGAGTTGAATGGGAGCTCAATTTCCAGATTTTGGAGAAATCTCCATATTGCTTTCCATAGAGGTTGGACTAGACAGCATACCCACCAGCAATGGATAAGAGTTCCTTTCTCTCCACATCCCTGCCAGCACTGATTATTCTCATTCTTTGTGATGTGCGCCAATCTCTGTGGTGTGAGGTGGTATCTCATCATTGTTTTGATTTGCATCTCCCTGATGATTAGTGATGAGGAGCATTTTTTCATGTGCCTTTTGGCCATTTGTATTTCTTTTTTTTATCAAAGTGTTCATTTCTTCTCCCCATTTTCTGATGGGATTTGATGCCTTTTTCTTGTAAAGTTCTGTCGGTGCCCTGTATATTTTGGATATTAGCCCCTTGTTTGATGGGTGTTAGGTGAATAGTTTCTTCCATTCGGTGGGTGACTCTTGTATCCTGGACACTATTTTTTTGGAGGTGCAGAAGCTTCTCAGTTTAATGTATTCCTATCTGTTGATCTCTGCTTCCTCTTGTTTGGAAAGTGCTGTTTTCCTCCTTGAAGATGCCTTTAGTTTCAATGTCATGGAGTGTTTTGCTGAAGTGTTCTTCTATATACCTTATGGTATCAGGTCTGATATCACGGTCTTTAATCCATTTAGATTTAACTGGGGGTCTATGTTCGCTTTTTTGCAAGTGGCTAACCAGTTCTGCCAGCACCAATTGTTGAAGAGGCCATCCCTGCTCCACTTAGGATTTCTTGCTCCTTTGTCAAAAATTAGGTAATTGTATGCCTGGGGGACAATATCTGAGAACTCAAGCCTCTTCCACTGATCTGAGGGTCTGTTTTTATTCCAATACCATGCTGTGTTGATAACTATTGCTTTGTAGTACCGTTTAAAGTTGGGGAGAGTAATGCTTCCCATTTTCCTTTTCCCTAGGAGCGGTTTAGCTATTTGAGGGTGTTTATTGTTCCAGATGAACTTCATAAGTGTTTGATTCACTTCTTTGAAGAATGTCATGGGTATATTTAAGGGGATAACATTAAATCTGTATAATGCTTTGGGGATTATTGCCATTTTAATGATGTTAATCCTGCCAATCCATGAGCAGGGTATGTGTTTCCATTTCTGTGTGTCCTCTCTTATTTCTTGGAGCAGGGCTAATAGTTTTCTTTGTATAGGTCCTTCAAGTCTTTGGTCAAGTTGACTCCAAGATATTTGAGTTTTTGTGGTACTATTGTGAATGGGATTTCCTTCTTGACTTCATTCTCTTCCCTATCATTATTGGTGTATAAAAAGGCCATTGATTTCTGTGTGTTAATTTTGTAGCCTGCCACCCTGCTATATGAGTCTAATGTTTCTAGAAGATTTTTTGGTAGAGTCTTTAGGGTTTTCTAAGTAGAGTATCATGTCGTCTGCAAACAGTGATAGCTTCACTTCTTCCTTTCCTATCTGGATTCCCTTGATATCTTTTTCTTGCATGATCGCTATAGCAAGAACTTCCAGTACTATGTTGAAGAGGAGTGGTGAGAGCAGACAGTCTTGTCTTGTACCAGAATTTAGAGGAAAGGCCTTTAGTTTTTCTCCATTGAGGAAATATTTGCCATTTGCTTGTGGTTGATGGCTTCAACTAGATTGAGAAAGGTTCCTTCCATTCCCATCTTGTTGAGAGTTTTGATTAAGAATGGGTGTTGGACCTTATCAAATGCTTTTTCTGCGTCTACTGATATGATCATGTGATTTTTATTTTTCTTGTTGTTGATGTTGTGTATTATGTTGATAGATTTACAGATGTTAAACCATCCTTGCATTCCTGGGATGAAACCTACTTGATCATAGTGTATGATCTTCTTAATGATGCATTGGATCCTATTTGCCAGGATTTTGTTGAAGATTTTTGCATCAGCGCTCATCTGTAATTTTCTTTTTTGGCAGGATATATGTCCGGTTTTGGTATCAAGGTGACGTTGGCTGCATAGTAGCTGTTTGGGAGTGTTCCCATTTTTACAATTTCATGGAAGAGCCTGACTAGAATTGGTAGTAGCTCCTCTTGAAAGATTTGAAAAAATTCATTAGGGAATCCATCTGGACCTGGGCTTTTCTTTTTGGGCAGATATTTGATTACACTTTCAATTTCCTCAGTGGTGATGGGGGTGTTAAGATATTCTACATCCTCCTTACATAATTGTGGAATGTTATAAGTGTCCACGAATTTTTCCATTTCTTCTAGGTTCTCCTATTTAGTAGCATAAAGTTTCTCAAAGTAGTCTCTGATTACCCTTTGTATCTCTGCAATATCTGTCGTGATCTCCCCATTTTCATTTTTAATACGGATTATCAAATTTTTTCTCTTTCTTTCTTTGTGAGTTTTGCCAGTGGCCTATCAATCTTGTTTATATTTCCAAAGAACCAACTTCTGCTTTCGTTGATCTTTCGGATTGTTCTTCGGTTTTCCACATCATTGAATTCTGCTTTCAGCTTTGTTATTTCCTACTGTCTCCCTATTTTTGGTTCCTTTTGTTGATCATTTTCTAATTTTTTGAGCTGTGTCATTAAGTTATTCAGGTATGCCCCTTCTTCCTTCTTGATGTGTGCTTATAGAGCTATAAATTTTCCTCTCAGGACCGCTTTTGCTGTGTCCTATAGATTCTGGCAGTTTTTGTCTTCATTATCATTTGTTTCCAGGAAAGTTTTGATTTCCTTTTTAATTTCATCTCAGACCCACTGGTTGTTCAGTAGCAGGGTTTTTAATTTCCAATTGTTAAAGTGTTTCTTCTGTGTAACTTTGTAGTTCACATCTAATTTCAGAGCTTTGTGGTCAGCAAAGGTAGCCTGCGAGATTTCTATCCTCTTGATTTTATGGAGGTATGTTTTATGTGTCAGCATGTAGTCTATCCTGGAGAATGACCCATGTACATTGGAGAAGAATGCGTATCCTGGTTTTTTGGGATGGAGTGTCCTATATATATCTACTAGTCCTCTTTCTTCCATTACTCTTTTCAGGACTAGTATGTTTTTGTTGGGTTTCAGTCTGGTTGACCTATCAAGTGTTGATAGGGCCATAGTGAGGTCTCCCACAATTATTGTGTTATTATTGAGTTCTTCTTTCAGATTCATCAGTTATTGTGTCAGATAATTTGCTGGTCTCTCATTTGGTGTATATATATTTAATAGTCTGATTTCTTCCTGTTGCACATATCCCTTGTTTAGGACATAGTGTCTATCTTTTTCCCTTACCACTTTTTTAAGTATAAACTTGGTGTCATCAGAAATTAATATGGCCACCCCAGCTTTTTTAAGGGTATTGCTTGCTTGGATGATTTTCTTCCAGCCTTTGATTTTGAGTCTATGTTAGTTCTGACTATTCAGATGTGTTTCTTTTAGGCTGCAGAAGGTTGGATTCATCTTTTTGATCCACTTTGCCTCTCTGTCTTTTAATTGGTGAATTTAGTCCATTGACATTGAGGGAGATGATTGTCATCGGATTTAATGTCATCTTTGTAGATAAGTATGCTGTGTTTGTTGGTCTCTCTCTTAGAGTAGACCTATCAGGTTTTCCTTTAAGGCTGGTTTATCATTTGTGAAGATTCTGAGCTGTTGTTTATCCATAAAGCTATGTATTTTTCCTTCAAACCTGAATGTGAGTCAGGCTGGGTGCAGTATTCTCGGTGAGACATTCATTTCATTCAGTCTTATCACAATATCCCACCATTGTCTTCTGGCCTTGAGAGTTTCTTGTAACATGTCTCCGGTAAGTCTTAGGGATGCTCCTTTAAATGTAATTTCCCTTTTTGATCTTGCTGCGTTCAGTATTCTATCTCTATCTGTGGGATTTGTCATTGTAATGAGGATTGTCTTGGGGTGTTTTTCTTTGGGTCTCTTTTAGCTGTTACTCTTTGGGCATGCAGGATTTGATTAGATGTAGTTTTTAACTCTGGGAGTATCTCTTTGATGATGTCTTTGATGGTTGATTCTTCTTGGAGATCTACCTGGGTCTCTGGGACTCCAATGATTCTTGTGTTGTTTCTGTTGAGTTTATCAAAGATTTCTATTTTCATCTGTTCACATTCCTTGAGTACTTTCTCCATTGCCTGTTCGTTTGTCTTAAGATTCTTGTCTACTTTCTTCTGTTGTGTTGAGATTTTCTGCATCACATCTTCCAGTACTCCGATTCCCTCCTCAGCTGATGATACTCTGCTAGCAAGGCCATCCATTGAGGTTTTCTGTTGAGTCACCATATTACTCAGATCTGTTATTTCAGTTTGGAGTTTTCTGATTTCTGACTTTGTGTTCTGTTCAGATTGCTTTATGCTTTCTTTCACTTCTTGAAACATCTTCCATATTGCTATTTTAAGTTCCTTGTCCAAGAGGTTAATCGGGTGGTTGGAATTTGTTAGATCATCGGAGATTTCATCTTCCTTTTCAGTGCATGGGGTTTGCCTGCGAGGTTTCATCATTGTCACGCTTGTAATGTTGTTTTTCATTTGTGTTGTGGTGGGGTTTATTGGTTAGAAAGAGTGCGTGACTGCGAAGCAAAGCGAAGCGGCCAAGCTCTTCTGTTGACACTAGTTGACAGATAGGCAGAAAGAGGGGATGTTTCCCTTTAATCCTCAGCGTGGTCAGAGGCTCAGGTGGGCAGAGCCTCAGCAGGCCAGAGAGCTCAGCTTATTGGACAGCGACCCCACTGCCAAGTTACTTACAGGCAGCTTCGGAATGCAGTTTTTTTGGGGGGTGCTGGGAAGACCTTCAGGATTCAAACACACAAGCAGACAGGCAGAAAGAGGGGACGTTTCTCTTGAATCCTCAGCAGTGGTCAGAGGCTCAGCTGGGCGGGGCCTCTGCAAGCCAGAGAGCTCAGCTTATTGGACAGCAACCCCACCACCAAGTTACTTACAGGCAGCTTCGGAATGCAGTTTTTTTTCCCCCCCGGGGTGTTGGAAAGACCTTTAGGATTCAAACACACAAGCAGACAGGCAGAAAGAGGGAACGTTTCCCTTGAATCCTCAGCATGGTCAGAGGCTCTTAAAATATATTTTGTAATGAGGTAATGTCACTGTTGATTGCAATAGTGTGTTTTCACACTATTGAAAAATAAGCAGTTATACAATGTCCATTCCACTAGTAATGCCACAGTTTCTTGGACCCTTTTTACCTTCTATTGTCCCTGTGTCCTATCTTTTTAGTACACTCATTCTGCCTTAGAGGGTGGTTTTGTTTGTTCCCTTGTTTTATTCCTTTATAAATCATATATTCTTTTTCTTTCTGACTTACTTTGCTTAGCATACACTATGTTGTTGAAAACATTATGATTACATCTTTGTTCATATTGAGTAGCAATTTACTTTGTACATATTTTGAATCTTATTTGTTAAATTATCTATTGTTGGGCATTTAGGTTGTTTTACAGGTCAGCTAATGTAAATGGTGATGTAATGAAGATAGTAATGCACATATCAGTATGTTATTAGAAAGTGTTCTTATATTCTCCAGATAGCTATCTAGCAGTTATATTGTTATCTCATATGGTAAGTCTATTTCAATATTCACAGTAGGCTCGTTACAGTTTTGCTTAAGAGTCTATTTGTTTATATTCCCACTAATAGTCTACAGGTGTCCTTTTACACACAACCACCAGTTTGTTTTTTCTAGTATTTATGATATAGGTCATTCTCATAGATATCTTTATTTCTATTTTCCAACTAATAAGAAATAATGTAATTTTTTTTTGCTTGTTGGACATCTGTATGCAAATAAATTCTTCTAGAGACATATTGTTTCACTCAACTCTTTTTGTTGGGTGACATGAATTTGACCTTTGTGTATGATATTAGATGGAAATTTGTGTTCTCTTTTTTACAAGTGGCTGACCAGTTGTCTCAACACCAATTGTTGAAGATGTTTTCCTTGCTCTATTTTGGATTTCTTGCCCCTTTATTAAAGATTAATTGATTGTATGTCTGGGGGACATTTTATGAATACTCAAGTCCATTCCACTGATCTAATTCTCTGTCTTTATTTTAATACAATGCTATTGTTTTTTGTTTGTTTGTTTGTTTTACTGAGCAGAGGAAAGTAGAGGGGAGGAAAGGGAAAGAAGAGGAGAGGAGAGTAAAGAAGGGGATAGGAAAGTGAGAGAGGAGAGGGAAGGAGAGGGAAAGGGAAGGAAGAGGAGAGAGGATGGGATAGAAGGGGAAGCTAGGGGAGAGGAGAGGGAGAGAGGAGAGGGAGAGGATGGGATGGGAAGGGATGGGAGAGGAGGGAAGAGGGGAGGGGAGGAGCAGTGAGAGGAGGGGAAGGGAGGTCCTATGTTGTTTTAATGACTATAGCTTTGAAATAAATTTAAAGTTGGGGAAAGTGATGCTTCCCATATTCCTTTTCCCAATCGTTGCTCTAGCTATATGTTGATGTTTAATGTTCCAAATGAATTTTAGGAGTGTTTGATCTACTTCTTTGAAGAATGTCATGATATCTTTTGTGTGTGTGTGTGTGGTTTTTGGGTCACACCCGGTAGTGCTCAGGGGTTACTCCTGGCTCCATCCTCAGAAATTGTTCCTGGCAGGCACGGGGGACCATATGGGGCACCAGAATTCGAACCGATGACCTTTTGCATGAAAGGCAAACGCCTAACCTCCATGCTATCTCCCGGACCCCATGTTATGATATCTTTAGAGGAATTGCATTAAATCTGTACAATGCTTTTGGGAGTATTGCCATTTTAATGATGTTAATCCTCCCAGTCCATGAGCATGGTATGTGCCTTCATTTCCATGTGTCCTCTTTATTTCTTGAATCAGAGTTTTGTAGTTTTCTTTGTATAGGTCCTTCACCTCTTTGGTTAAGTTGACTCCAAGGAATTTGAGTTTGTGTGATATTAATGTGAATGGGATGTTTTTCATGTCAATTTCTTATCTATCATTATTATAAGAGGGTCATTGATTTTTGTGTGCTAATTTGTAGCCTGCAACATTGCTATATAAATCTATTGCTTCTAGAATCTTTTTGGTAGAATCTTTAGGGTTTTATAAATATAGTATATGTCATCTGAAAACAATGAGATCTTGATTTCTTCCTGTCCTATCTGGATGCCCTTGATATCTTTTTCTTGCCTAATCACTATGGCAAAACATCCAGGATTGATAGTCTTTCTAATTTTAAAGTTTTACTTTACAGACTTTTAGTTTGCTGTAAGCCTATTTATCTTTGTTTTTCTTGCTGCTTAAGTTTAATTTACATCAACCAAATCATTATTGAGGAGAAAATTGCCCTTCTTTCTGGTTACAGCACTTATATCTATTTCTTCACCCATTTTAGTTAAGTTTTAGCTTAGTGGTTTAGTTATATTCTTTCACATAATCTCAAAGCCTTTTGTTGAAGATGTTTTTCTCTATTGTTCATTCTTGCCTGCTTTGTTATAATATATTATATTGTTATATACATTATTTATATATTATATATAAATTATATTAACTAACTATATATGTCATATTTTTTACTGGACTTTTGTTTTGTTTTGTGTTCAGTCTTTTGGGGCCACACCTATTGACACTCAGGGGTTACTCCTGGCTATGCTCTCAGAAATCTCTCCTGGCTTGGGGGACCCATATGGGGCACTGGGTTCATTACTGTGCTATGGCTCCGGCCCATTGTTTGTCTGTTTTTAGTCACACCAAATGATGTTCAGGGTTTATGGCTGGCAGTGCTCTGGGAACTGTATGAGATATCTGGGTTTGCCCAGACTGAATGTATGTAATGTTTGTTGCTTAGTGGTCATCAGAGACTTGGAACAATAGAAATTCAGGGGCAGGTATGTGAAGTTTTTTTGTTTGTGTGCTTTTGTCTTATTACCAATGACTGAACAGTGCCTGGGACAGAAAGATTCTTTCTATAGAATTGTTAGCTTCAATTTATTTGAAATGATTTTAATCTGGCTTGATAGAAATAAAATTTTGAAAATTTGCCATAAAAACAGCTGGTTTTTTTTCATCTTTTTGTTCAGTCTGTATAAAATTGGGTACAAAATATGACCAAGCAGCTGACAGTATTGCTAATATTAAAACATGTATATAAAATGCCTAGCCCAGGGGTGACGAACACACGGCTCTTGAGCCGCATGGGGCTCCTGGCCAAAATGAATGCGGCTCTTTGCGTCTTATCATGATTTTGTATTCTGTGGCTCTTTGCCAAGTTTGGATTTTGTTATGCTGCTTCTGAGTAGGGACCTCTGAGGAGAGATCTCCAAGCGCGTAGTCCGTCTCCCATTCCTCAGAAACAACTGCACGGGCCAGTGGCGGGGGGACCCTTGTGGCACATGTGTGTCACATCTTGCAGTTAGTTCTTAGTTTGGAGGACGCAGCACACACTCATCATCACTGCAGGATTTTGACCCTCACTCAAAATGGCAAAATGCAATAGGTGTTTAATAGATTATTGTTAAAATTATATGCTTTTGTGTGAGTGTTTGTTTTGGCAGGTCACTGCCAAAATTTTGGCTCTTTGTGTTGAACTTGTTCGCCACCTATGGCCTAGGCTTAGTTCTCATATAAGCTGAGAATTTGATTAATCCACTTTATTTACTTTACACATTAATACAAATGTAGCCTCACTGGCAAGAGCTTCCAATACATTTTCTTCTAGATCTTCTTAACTGCACTTAGTCAATATCATTTGTTTCTAAGTCATTTCCCTCAGCCATTTTCTTCTATAATATTTCACTCTTTGTGGATCAATACTCAGCAATTATTCAATATCACTTATTTTATTTTGTTTTTTACTGTTTTGGGGTCTTCCAACCAATCTTCTCTGTTCCTGAGAGTTACTCATTGTTCCAAGGTTTACATTGTTGTTATTGTTTCATCAATCCATTCATTCATTTAAACATTCCTCTTTTTGTAATCATTTCTGGTCATTTTTATCACTCCATGCATGTATACATGGGATGCTGGGCCTCTATCCTGATTGGTTCTGCGAGGGCAGCTTGCTAGGTAAATGTGCTAGGGCTACGGCTCCTATTCAATGCCATTTTAAAAATAAAAATTCATCTCATTTCTCAAGGAAAAGTTTTAATTTAAGTGATTCAGAAACATAGATTTTATACACACAAAGTAGCTATCTTTTCAATACCTTTCAAAACGTTGAAAGAAGACTATTTTTCTACAGATCAGCCTCCTGACAGCTAACCTGTTGGCAGCATTCTCTATTGAGTGGTTCACATTCAGCAATGTGACCAGAAGTAATGACTCAAATTCAATAAAGGTCAGAAATGAGCAGGAGTTATGATTCCTTGGCAGCAGCTTGATGCTCAATATTAAACTGCTTTAGTAAACCTCTCCCATATTCTTGTGGCCAAATGCTGTCGAACATAGAAAAGGAGCATAATAAATGAAAGAAACATTTCCCCCTTCACACACCTGTCACCCTGCTACTCACCCAAGATGGAAGTCACAGAGAAAGAGATTTAAATGAGCTGAGAGACCTGACTTACCTCTCCTGGGTCAGAGGTGCTGGTACATTTGCACACCTAGGGGATCTTGCTTTGCTACTGTACCTGTTCCATAAATTACTCTGGAGGAAATCACTTCATTATTCATGGCTTAAACATTCCTGCTGCAAAATGGTGATCTATGTCATGTTCTGTTGCATTACCAATTCAATTATTCTTTTGTCATGCAAACTCTGTGAGCTGTGACAAGGGGTGGGGCAAGTTCTTCACAGCTGGCAATCTGTAATACTGTCCAGGAGCAGCTTTGTTCTGGCTGCACTGCACTGGAGAATTTATGAAATGGCTCATAGCGAAGACGCCTGCCAATGATGGGAAATTGATGATCACTATCAAAACATTTAGCATCCTTTCATCAGTTATAATGTAGCCACCTCTAACTTGCCTTTTTAACTGATAACATTTCATGATTTTTGCAATGAATTTGGAAGTATGAAAGAGAGTAAAACCTTCCACACAAAATCTATCACAATAATATTAAGTCTCTTGTCAATTTCTATTTTCTTAGAGTGCTGACACCAATTATGCAGTAAACAATGTTCTACTATTTTTTTCTACTATTTTTGAGGTAGTATTTTTTTTCATGTTGGTAATTTACAGGATGAACATGCCCTTGATATGATGGTAAACCCAAACTGTGGCACAAGTGTTTCTAGCCTCATGGTGCCAAGGAACCATTTTATGTAATAATGACTTGTTTGCTTTCTAGGTTTAAGTAATTACAAATAAACTGATCAGATTTGTTGGTGCTATCCAATTTAGCCAATAAAGTCTTTCCATATTTATCTCTCTTATTTTAATAAAATTGTACATTAGTGTAACACCCCAACTTGCTGATGTTATCATGTTAGTAGAAAAGCAGAACGCTATATTTGAATCTTCAAGGCCAAGACAAAAGGAAATGTATTTTTATTTCTCCTCTTCCCTTTTTCTCTTATATTGCTCCCATCTTCCCTTCATCCTTACCTTCCTTTCTTTTTCATTTCTACTTTTCTATCTTCCTTCAAAAATGTCAATAACTTTCTCATGATCAATAAGGTAGAAATGTTTCCTAAAAGTGATTTCTTCATTTTATATATACACACACATATAAAATGTTTAATGTTATAAAATTGAGGGCTTTCAAATAAATAGACAAAAGTCATTCAAATTCGATATTGTCAGAAGTTCATGATGAGTACAAAGATGTATAAGCTTTCATTGGCCCAACTTTCATAAGTATTGCTTTATAAGATCCAACACTATTCAAATTTGGGACATGTGTGTGTGGAGTGGGGGAGTTTGGGCTACACCCGGTGACTCCTGGTTACTCCTGGTTATTCACTCAGAAATCGCTCCTGATTTAAGGAACCATATGACCATAAACAACACCTGGTGATCAAACCGCAGTTCATCCTAGATTAGCATGTACAAGGCAGACAGCCTACTTCTTGCGCCATCACTCCAGCCTCAAATTTAGGACTCATTTTTAAAAGTCATTATGAAAACATAAATTAAAATTTTAATTAAATTCCTTGAAAGACATTCCTTAAGGAATGCTAAAGATTAAGCCCAATAGCTGCCTGGTAAATCACCTCAAATAAGTGTCAAGATAAACTTTTTCCATGTATTTACCATGTAATTCAAATTCCTTGTAATAAAACAATGCAACTGTAGGTGGCTCCAATTGAGTTTTTTTAGCCAAGCAATTAGTTATTTCATTTAACAAGGATTTTTCATCAGGAAACCCAAAGTGCCATGTCTTACAAAAGATATAAGATATCCATACCTAATTTCAAAAGAAGCCAGGAATCCATGCAAAATAAATATTTCCAATGAAAGATGTGCATAATCATAAGAGTTAAGTATCTGTTACAAATTATTTATTATTTCATAATCGTGCTTTAAACTGGTTCCAGTGATCAAGGTTCTGTGAAACTACTGGGGCTGCAGTGATAGTAAAAAGGGTAAAGCATTTACCTTGCATACTGCCAACCTGGGTTTGATCCATGGCAAAACAAATGTTCCCTTGAGCTCTCAGGAGTAATTTCTGTGTACAGAACCAGGACGAAATCCTGAGCACTGCTGAGAAGCAAAATATCCCCAAAATAAATAAAATAAAACAACCACTACCAACAATAATAATTAATTGAAAAGTATTTAGTAGCTTTTACTGTAGGTTAAGTTCTTCATAAGAACTTGCAATTTATTTCAAGCTCTATAAATATACCCCTAGAATAAATACATTTAAATATAGACAACATGTTCAATCTAAGCTCCAAATTAATATATCATTTGTATATGATTCTTCCCTCCAATATTATTGATGAGCTTGAGTCTGGCAAAAGCACAACGAACATATTACATATTTGTTAGTAAATGCCATTATAGTCTTGTAAAATGAGCACTATTGGAAAGAAAGTATAGGGATTAATGCACTTATCTTAGCTTTCTCAGGTTTGATCACCTACTGTGTATGATCCCCACATCACAATTAGGAGTGATTCCTTAGTACACAGACAAGAGTTAAGTTTCAAACACTGCCAGATATGAAACCAAACAAAAACAAAATGGCAATGTTTAAGTATTTTTTGGTGCCTAATTTGAACTCAAAAATAGAGAAGGCATTTAAACAATCAGTAGGCATGTTATTTGGATTTTCAGGAATGAAGCTTGATCTAATATTTTCTAGTTTCTCGATGTTACACACTATGATGCTACTAAGAATATTAGCAAGGCCTAGCTGTGACTGGTTAGGTGGGTTTATGATACACTCCACGCAAGTATGCTCAACAGCTGCTGATTTTTTAAGTTATAGTCACTTCCATATGGACATACAAAAGCCAATATTTTTGAAAATAAAGCTCAGAAATACCTTTTATTGACCATTTATGGATAAAAATGGAAATGTCTTGGTTTTATTTGAGTTTAAATAAAAAGATAGAGTTTAACTAAAAAGTCAATTCATTTTAATTTGGATAAGAACATATTTCTTCATATACAAGAGCCATTTAAATGAGCAGGTTAATTGGATTTTGAAAAATACAATTTTCTTCAATCAAAAATAATTCACTTAATTTTAAGCACTGGGAACATTTGTGATAATAACATGAGTGTTTGGCCTAGGATATTAAAGAGGAATGAAATAAAGATAAAGAGGCAATGTAGAAAGAAAAGTAAATAAAGAAGCTTTGAGATTAAAACACACTTTGAGATATTTGAATGAATTTAATAATGAAACCATTGAAGGAAGACAAAACAGATAAAATTATTACTATTTTTTTCTTCCAAGTTATGAGTCAATGAGTGACAGTAAATAAATGTAAGCTATAAAGAAAATTATAGTAAGGTTTAATTGTATATTAAATTAAAATTTTATGAATACCTATAAACTACCAAGTGCTTCACTTGGATTTCTGTGACACAACTTTTTCCCAAATTTTCCCCGATTCTTTGATTATATATAAGATCTACATTCATAGACACATTATTTTTCTATATAACATGAATATCTAAGCTTTATGTTTTGAAATCTTTATCTTAGGCTATTGAGTCTGTGCACCATTGAGGCTAAGCAATTCATATTCAAATAATTATCTTTCTTCAAATAATACATAAATAGATATTTTCACCCAAGATTTCATCTCCAAATATATATGTATGTATGCATATATCCAAAAGAAATTATGATCTCTTTCAATAAACCTTGTAATTTTGTTTGTTTGTTTGTTTCTGGCAATACCAGCAGCTCAGGGATTACTCCTGGCTCTGTGCTCAGAATCGGTCCTGGCAGGCTTGGGAGACCATATGTGATACCAGGGATCAAACCTGGGGCAGTCATGTTCAAGGCAAATGCCCTACCCACTGTGCTATCACTCCAGTAACTAAACCTTGTATTTTTTAGTGTTTACATGTATACTACTACTATTCAACAAACTATACATTGAAAACAAAATATATTATATATGTGTGTATTCTGTCCTTTATATTCACTCAAATAAATTACTCTGAATTTTGCGTGACTTAAGATCATTTAGCTATATTAAGGAAAATATGTTAATTAAATTTAATTAAAAATAAGAGTTAGGGGCCGGGCGGTGGCACTGGAGGTAAGGTGCCTGCCTTGCCTGCGCTAGCCTAGGACAGATCACATTTCAATCCCCCCATTCCCATATGGTCCCCCAGCCAGGAGCGACTTCTGAGTGCATAGCCAGGAGGAACCCCTGAACATCACCAGGTGTGGCCCAAAAACCAAAAAAAAAAAAAAAAGAATTAAATACTAAATAATGGAAGGTCAACTTTTGTAGAGATCCAGGATTGATTAAGTTAAAAATGATTCATAAATAACTTTGTTTTTCATAACTTTTATCTTATCACTAAAACATCTTCCTCATCCTCAAAGTATTTCTAATACTGTTAAAATATGCTGAAGTACTTTCTTAGTTTCATAATCAAATTTAACAAAGCTGGGGGAAATTGGATATGTTTTCTTTTTTTTTCTTTTTTGTTTTTTTTGTTTTTTTGTTTTTGCTTTTGTTTTTGGGCCACACCCGGTGACGCTCAGGGGTTACTCCTGGCTATTCGCTCAGAAGTCGCTCCTGGCAGGCACGGGGACCATATGGGGAACCAGGAGATCGAACCGTGGATATGTTTTCTTAAGCATCTCTTTTAAGATGTAGAAATGTTTGCTATGGGTTTCAGTAACATATTTGTTTTACCTAAAATAAACATCAAACATTGGCATATAATTTTTGTGTGTGTCCTTAAATGTGTTTCCTTTCATCATTAATATATTCTCTAATCTAGTAAAATACACTACTCATAGTGGAATCATATTTGGTTCAGAATTCTACAGTGGTCTCAAATTGTTCACACACACAGTTCTTATATTTAAAACAATAATCAAGAAGTCCAACATGTCCTTTTAAAAGAACAAATCTGGGGCGAGAGTGATGGTGCAAGTGGTAAGGTGTCTGCCTTGCTGGCTCTAGCCTAGGATGGATCGCAGTTCGATCCCCCTGGCATCCCACATGGACCCCCAAGCTGGAGCAATTTCTGAGAACAAAGCCAGGTGTGGCCAATAAATAAACAAGTAAAATAAAATAAAATAAAATAAAAGAACAAATCTGAATATGTGATCATAATCAGATTATAACTTCTTACTGACTACACAAACTTCCAATTATTTTTAGGGTGATGTGCATTTTCCTATGATTACACACAGAACTGCAAAATCTATTTTTTTTACTATGTCTTCAAGTTCATCTCACACATTATCTCCTTTAAATTATTTCTCTGCTCAAGACATACTGATCTTTTGTTCCTAGAAATTTTGAGGTCATTTCCCACTCTTTCTTTGTTTAGCTAACTTTAGAACTCTAATCAGCTGTCTCTTTTTCAGAGATATTCTATACTTCTCCAACTAAACCAAATCTTTTCATCAAAATTCTTGTCTCATAAAAGTATGTATATCTCTCTGGAGTAATTTTTATTGCAATTCTACATTCATTTATGAGTTCATGATTAATGTATATGTTTTTCATGAATTCATAAATCCCATGAGGTCAGAAGAAGTTTCACTCATTATTGCTTCCTAGAACACCTGTTCCAAGGAGAGACTCATAGCACATTCCCATTTTGACATGATGATTAAATGCTCTTAAATAACTGATGGTCCCATTGGTAAGAAAAAATGTTCAATTTTTGATGTTTTATTTAACTTTCCACATACTTCTAATTATTCAAATTAAATTGTTCTTAAGCTACAAATCTGTCATGTTTCTTGAATAGCTGAATGAATTTGTAGACACAGACTTTATTGGAGCACTCACCTAAATTAATAACTTGCAAATCTTATTTATTTATAAGAATAAGTGAAAGAGGACCTCTACAAAACTTACACTGAAATAAATATGACTACAGTATATGGGGTGTTTTTTATTAATATCTTTATTCAAACACCTTAATTACAAACATGATTGTAGTTGGGTTTCAGTCATGTATAAAACACCCCCCTTCACTACTACGACATTCCCATCAGCAATGTCCCGAATCTTACTCTTCCTCACTCCTCCCCCTCCTGTAATCTAGACAGGCTATTATGGGCTGTTTTAATTATCAGTGCCAATATACATAGAGTACAGAGAATGGAAATATATAGCCATTTTACATGTAACCATTTATTATGCTTAAGAAGAAATATCAGTATAATTTTCTTAATTTAAAAATTATTGTATTTATATAAATAAATGATATTTAAATTTAAAATTATATCATTTAAAATGATAATATATTTAGGACAGAAGATATATAACCACTGTATTATTTTCCACTTACTTAAACATATAAAAACAGTAAGTTCAATAAAATAAAATTATCCTATAATTAATGGTTTAAAGATAAGAACTATGTATGTATGAGCTATTTGAGAACACTGTAGAATTCTGAACCAAACAAGGTTGTGTTATACATAGTAGATTTGATCAAATGAGAAGACCAATTGATGTTAAAAAAGGAAATGCATTTAAGGGCACTAAAAGACAAAAGTTTATATGCTAGTGTTTGATTTGTATTTTAGGTAAAAACTATGTAAAAGAGTAGCCACTGAAACTCATTGGCAAACATGTACACATCTTTAAAGGAGATACATAAAACAACATAGTTATTTTTTATCATTCTTATTATCAACCAATACTTAAATCCTCTTTTCCTGGAGAATTAAACAGAATTTTAGTGTGCACAAATAATGTGAGTTAAAGTTTGAAGTTAACTGGAAGTAAATTAATCTGATAGAATTCTAGTAAGAGAACTCTTGACGATGAGGTTTCATGACTATATACTATTGCTTTTCCATAAAAAGCATGACCTAATAAAATAGAACAAAAGCTTTTAGCCATCATCATTCAAATTAGACATTAGGGTGCTGTCATTTATGACTGCATTTAAGCAAATCCTATAAGGCATCTGATCTTCTATGTAAATTCTCTGTAAATGGTACAACAAACCAAACTAAACCAAAATGATGTGACTCATGAAAAAGATTGGGCACTATGATTGCTACATCAACTACTCCTCTCATTAACACTCCACTTTGTTACAGTAATTTTGGCTACTATGCTGAATAAATAAAGTGCCAACAAAGACATCTTCTACTCTTTGTTAATTAATACCACTTATTGTCATGCTGCACCAATGCCTTTGGCACACAATGCAAGAATAATCACTTTATTCTCACTGTGGTGTAAGAAAACTCGTATTCATACTCATGGCAAACATTCTATGGGACCAAGGTCTGAGGGTAGATATTATAGGTGATTAAATAGTTGGTAGAACTGTTCAGACATGTTCAGATTTTCCTTTTTGTGGTTGTTTTGTGCTATACTGTAAGTAATTTTTCCATTTTTTTCAACCATTTCTATTTAATAACATACTCATTTCTGCTCAAACACCTCTATTCTCCAACAGGGTTTCAAAAGATTTCCATGTATGTGAGCTACATGAAAGCCAGATAGCTATGCTTCTAAGTTTTGATTATATGTAATCTAAATATAGAAGAAATTTATTTCAGTCATATTTAGAATTTTTAGAGTAAATTTTGTTTGTTTGTTTGTTTGGGGGTCACACCTGGTGATGCTCAGGGGTTACTCCTGGATCTACGCTCAGAAATCACTCCTGGCTGGGGGGACCATATGGGATGCAGTGATTTGAACCACAGTCCTTCTGCATGCAAGGCAAACACCTTACTTCCATGCTATCTCTCCGACCTCAATATCTAGAATTTTTAGAATAAATTTTAAATCTAAAAAAGTTTAAATATATGAGAAAGAATTATCTGTGAAAAGACAGGCATCATCCTAAAATAGACTAGATGAAAAAATTTGAAATGCATGGATAGTCTAAGGCCATTGACCTAAGGCCATATCCAAAGATTTCATATTACAGTAAAGTATTAGAAAGGAAAAGATAGGAAAAAAGTTAATTGTCTTCTTTCCTTGTACCTAGACTTTCTGTCAGACTTTTCAGATTTCGGGTACTCAATAAGTTCAATAAAATTCAAGTTGTTTCATAATTGTAATAGTTATTTGGAAATCCAATAGGGGTTGAATAGTTCAATTTGTACTTAAAATTCAATTATCAAATTAGTTTAAGAAAATATGAAGTTTAATTACAAATTTCAATTTATCTGTTGTTTAACATTAAATATTGTCCATAATTGTATAAAATTCATAATAATTTGGTATCACCTCAGAAATATATATATATGATTTTAAATTATGTAAAAACAATAATCTTTTAATATTGAATTGTATCTTAATTGTTATCTAGTCTAATCTTCCAAGCACAGTCTCCCAACATATTTTTACTTAAATAAAGTATACATGCAATGCTTGGTGAAGTCTCTTGTTTGAGAGCATTACTGAAATATCTAACTTAGTCTATTAATTAATTTTAGTTGTGATTTTCCCCATCTGTATAAATATAGACAACATCATCTTCTCAACATATATTAGAACTGAGAGTCAGAATTATTTCCTTTATTTCAGTAGCCATATTGATTGAAAAATTAGGAGGTATTTTAACATGCCTCATATCATCACCTATTTAAGCTGAAAATGCTACTCAGAAGAGAGGCCTGGGGTAGAGATAAGCTTAGGGATATTGGAAAATAAATAGCAAAAAGGTAGCCCAAGAATTGAATCTTTACATTTTCAGCTTTTTATTATTGTTCTTATTGATTTTAGAAAAATATTATTACTTTATTGTTTAAGTTCATTTCTGAATTTGAATTTCCAACAACAGTCAGCATTTGTATACATAGAATAAAGACTTGGGCCAGGAACAGGGATTATCCTAAAGTACCATTAGTAAGAATATATAATGAGAGAAAATGAGATGTAGAAAATCTTTGATAATGTTAAGAAAAAAGATTATTGGGATGGAGGAATAAATTTCTAAACCACCTCCCCAAACTGGATTTTCTAATACAGTAAGGATTAAAAATCAAAGTGAAAACAAAACAAAACACCCTAGCAAAAGCACTAGCAATTCCCAAAGAGAAGCCAAACCAAAGCCATGAATCACTGAAAATATTGGAAAATGCTGCAAAATGAGAAAGAAACAAAGCAAGATGGCAATAGAGAACTCCTCTAGAGACCATGTTTTCTTTTTTTGTTGGACAGAACAGTTAGGAGAATGTGCTTTGAAAACCCAAGGAAGTCAAGCAAGAAATTACAGCTTGAAGAACCACTGACTGGTTTTGACTGGTAAGGGAGGACTAAGATGAAATATAAAAGCACTTAGAACTGGGTCTGAGATTTACCCCTCTCATAAACTGAATTCAAAAGTCTGAATCCTCTCTCCTGCTGAAACGTGGCTATTAATGGGCAGTATTAATCCTTATCCCCATTTAAGCTAATATTGGTATACAGGATAATAATTCTGAGAGTAAAGAATCGATAGCCCCTTTAAACTTGAGTCTGTTCTGCAAATAAAGAATACTTATTTTCATAAAAACATAAATTGTGTTTTTAGCCATAATCTTTGTTCTCTTAATTTCTCTTAAATTATTCTTTGTGTGGTGTGTGTGTGTGTGTGTGTGTGTGAAGTAATAGAATCATCTATAGAATCAATTTAAAAAGTCGCTGAGTTGGAGAAACATTTTATTGATATGTTTATAATAATTCAATTATCACAGCAGAAAATCAGTTTCTAAAAGCAGTCTAACTGTTCATCAGGCTAAACTGATGGACATTGTGACAGGGAAATCCAGATTTCAAGCAAATATGTATGTCCACCAATAAATGTCATTTAGTTTCATAAGAAACCTATTGTAGCTTAATGGAAACAAAGTTTGAATTATGAGTAGATGGAGTAGTCAAAGAAAATCCTTCTGGTTTTTCTAGTTATGATAAAGTTTTTCCTAAGCTTGACAGTGATCTTAGAAATTTAGATTGTATCTTGATAAAAACTTGTACAGTGAAAGGAAACTTTTCTATAAGGAGGCTAAAAGGATTACTCAACTGAATTACTATTATTACTATAGATAATGATATATAATTGATGCTATATAAAAGTGCATCAAAGACTACAGTTGAAAGACAAAGGGTTTAGTAGAGCTTTACTAAATTTATAAAAGCATTATTTTCTCTAATTTTTTGGCTTTTATAATTCTTAATTATTTGAACTATATTCAGTATTTTTATTCATCAACTTTCAAAGCTAGTTTTGTATTTTATGCTTTATTTTATTTTCTTAGAAAATACTGTAATGGTTTTTGTTGTACAATATACATCTTTCTTTGCTCTTCTTTTATTGTACTTACTGTATGGTATTATCTTTTACTTGATTATATGTCTCTGCTGCCTCCTGGGTGGCAGTGACCAAATTCAATTATTCCTAATATTCCTAGCACCTAATGTAATAAGACCTAGCAGTAGTTCAATATATTTTTGTTGATTGGAAATCTAGTGATGGCTATTGAAAAGAAAGTGGAGCATAGCGATGTTTTGTTTTAGCTAGGAACTAAAAGGCAAACTTAAGGTCCAAAGTTGTGCTAAAACCAGGAAAAGAAATAGGACTAAGTAAGGTTCTGGATGCTGACTTGCATATACTCCCTAATAGCAATAAATACACACAAATTTATAGGAAAAATTTCAGGAGACATATGTAGAACAAGTTCTAGAAATATGTGAGGCTAAATCAGTATTTGTACTTCCTTTGGATGACAAAGATACACTTTTTATTGAAATTAAATGTAATTACACATAAGCATTTAGCTTAATAGCAGTTACACAATAGTCAATAAATGTTACTCTCTAATTCCTCACTAATCATCTTTCAGGAACACAGGTTTATAATCAGAAAGTTGAGGAAAACAAACTATAATATTTAAGAAGGAGAGATTGGGATTTAAAACCCAAAGAACACTTGTACCTTCTTTCAATGGAAACGTTGTGGTAATTATTGAAACCTTGTTTTGAACAGAAGTGGACAGAGGGAAAGGATTCTACAGAAAAGAGAAAGAAGAAACCAGGCATTGAATAGCAGCATCATTCAAGGTGAGTTGTTTTTGTTCCCTTTTACCTTAATCTAACAGCAGTCTTTCATACCTATTTAGGTATAAGATAAGGTACGTGACTTCGTTTCCCTTCCCAGGCATTCATTAAAAAAAAAAAGAGCACTTTAAAGAATGATGATTTTATTGGAATGCACATTAATGGATTTTACATTTACTAAGGGATTCCTCTCACCCATACCTCTCTCCCTTCAACGCTGGCAGCTCACCCACTTACCAGCATTATAGCAATTTTCCCTTCACTAGATATCTCCCCTAAGTGTTTACTTAGGAAGTTCTTTATTTGATGTAGTTGACATATTAATAGAAATAGTGCTGAATTCTCTGTGATAGTGAATTCTGAAAGCTGAAGAAATTTTGAGAGAAGCTGGCATTCCAAATTCCAAATCCCCTTACTTAATTCTAAGTGGAAAGCAACGAATTCACAGCAAAAATTAATTATCTTCCTTCATTGTTGCTGAGGCACTTTGACTTACTATTAACATGAGTAACAGTTTCATACAGACTTCTAATACTACATCTACCAACAGAGAGCCTGTTTCTCTCTACCAATATCTCAAGGAACTCATCCATATCTTCATTACACAAAATCTGAAGACCAATTCTTCAGTTCTGTTGATTTTGGTGCTTTGTTTCTCATTTACTGTTTCTTTACATTCCATATATAAGAGAGACAATCCTGCATTTATTCCATAACTTTTTGTTTGGTTTTGAGGCCACAAACAGAGACTTGCAGGGGTTTCTCCTGGCTCTGCAATCAGTAATTACTTCTGGTGATGCTCAGACTATATGGAATGCAAGACATAAAACTAGGGTTAGCTTTGTGCAAGTCAAGTACCCTACCATCTGTACTAACATTCTGGTTCTATTCCTTTACTTCTTACTGACTTCACTTAGTATAATACTATATAGTTTCATATTATAGCAGCAAATTGTGTGATTTCATTTATTATAGCTGTTCAGTATCTTAATATTTATAAAGAGCAAAATTTCTTTATATGATCATCTGCTCATGGATTGTTTCTACATCTTAGCTATTGTGAATAATGCTGCAAGGAATATAGGGACACACTTGATATTCACGCTAGTATTTTTGGACCTTTGGGAGTATACACACAAACATATATGTGTGTATATATGCATATATGTGTGTATTAGCTGTGTCACATGGAAGTTAAACACTTTTTTTTAATTACCTATTGCTTCCTGAAGAAGTTGAGCTATTGAAATTCCCACCAACAATCAGTGGGTGTTCCTTTCTCATCCCCTACCCATAACAGAAATAGTTGTGCTTGTTCTTTTTAACTCACTAGCTACAACTTTCTCTATCTGTCTTACAGACTTTCAAATCCTAGAGTCTCAGTTCAGGTCTTTATGAGTCTGTAAGCAAGTTTTAGATAATAAACTTATAAAATATATAAAAACACTTATAAATAAAAGTATATAGATAGAGAACAAAATAAATGATTTGAGTTTTTGTCTTCTGCTCAAACCAGAGTAAGTTTTAGAAAATTTAGACAGATGAAATATGGTGTGTGTGTGTGTGTGTGTGTGTGTGTGTGTGTGTGTGTGTGTGTGTGTGTGTGTGTGAGCAAACAAGGATAAAAAAAACCTGAGTAGTTTGAAATGTTATACTTCTGGCTAATCAAAATCCTCTTTGAAACTTATAGCTAGTGGATTTAAAACAGGAAGTATGGCTATAGAATCTATGTCATTAAATGTGAAGATAGAACAGGCTAGATCTTGGCAAATTGTAAATATATTGCTTATATTTTAGAATTTCCTTACTTATGAAATGGATGCTAGATCCAGAAAATCATAATGGGGAAGTGCAGAAGTAAATAGAACAACCCTATTGATGTAATTTATATAATGATAGATTATCACCTGAAACTCATCTGTGTTTTATAAAAGGTTTGTAAAAGGAGAGAAAAACGAATTAAATTAAATTCATTGATTAAAAAGAAAATGAACTAGGGATTCAGGTAGACCTGGTTTCATTTTTTGCATTTGTCTTTACTTTGTTTTTAATTTTGAACAAACTTAATGTTTAGTGTTTTTGTTTCAATTTTTGTTACTGGCACACTGAGGTGATAAGCTCTATTTCATAATATTGGTCTTAAATATAAAATGCAACTATATATCAGTCACTAATTTCATTCTATAAATAATGAAAACCTTAATTAACTATCTAGACAAGTCAGCATTTGCAATTAAATTTTCAACTTTACTTATTTATTTAGGTTTTTGAACCATACCCAGTGATGCTCAGGGGTTACTTCTGGTTATGCACTCAGAAATCATTCGTGGCTCAGGGAACCATATGGGATGCAGGGGAATCAAGCTGTGTTTCGGCCTAGGCTAGTGCTAGCATGGCAGACTCCTTACCACTCCGCACCACCGCTCCAGCCCTTATAAGCTTTAACTTTTATACACTAGGAGACTTCAATATTGCCCTCTTTTCCCCCCTAGTTTCCCCCCATTGGAAAACTATAAAGAAGGAAATTTTAGATAAAGAAAACTCTATCTTACACAAGCAAAGCAGAAAATTCTCTATCCACCATAATGCAGAGTTTAAAGGTAATAACATATTTAGTGCAATTGTAGAATATAGTTTAATCACCAATGATTAATGTTGAGAATTTTGGATTAAAATACTTTAAGAAAATTATTTCATTTTAGCTCTGCTCATTTATACCTATTTATTGATGACTTGTAACAGTATGTGGGTAAATAAAACAGAATAATAGACATCATTTGACAATGCAAAGTCACATTAGAAACTATTATTAACTATATTATATTTTAAATGATGTTATATTTAATTATTTTGTAAGGTTCATTTACAGGTTAAAGCTCTAATTGAAAATTTTTTTAAATTTCACTATGCTTTCAGCAAGATTGAATTTGTCATAATTTTTGTATCCTTTATTACTTTACATTTTGGGAGAAATTTTTTTAATATTGGTTTTAAATAGCGTTTTTAAGAATGCCATTGATGTTTGATATGAACTTATCTTTTTTAATAGTTCTAGATGCTCTTACCACTTACCCTTTATTCTTAACTATAATGCATAATTAATCCTAGGTACTTTTATTATAAATGTGCTGTTGAGACATGAATATGACAGAAGATAAAACCATGAACCTTTTCCTTTTGTTGATGACTTTAGTATCTGCCCTTCTAGACTCTGTTTTCCCTTTGTTGATGATGTTAGGCTCTGCTTTTTATTCTGCCTAAAGATGAAAGTGCACCTCTAAATAAAGGGAAATGTTATGCACAGAAACAAACTTTTATCTACTAAGGATAAGAACCCATACTTTTTATAATACAGGGATGCCTCCCACCCTGGACATGTGTCATGTGGACCCAACTTAGACACCACGTGATGGGACAGCTACCATCCTAACCAGAACCCCAGAGCCCAGACATGGAACCAATATAGCTCCCAGTAACAGCACCAGGAACCAAACTTGTTCCAGGTAAACTCCGAATACCTTCCCGGCACCAATTCGCACCACTTTTTTTTTTTTTTTTTTTTTGGTTTTTGGGCCATACCCAGTGACGCTCAGGGGTTACTCCTGGCTATTTGCTCAGAAGTCGCTCCTGGCAGGCACGGGGGACCATACGGGGAACCGGGGGATCGAACCGTGGTCCGTCCTAGGTTAGCGCAGGCAAGGCAGGCATCTTACCTCCAGCGCCACCGCCCGGCCCCAATTTGCACCACTTTTAGCATAACATCCTGACATGAGGAAATGGCAACAACTTGAGCTAAGAGAGGGCTGCCCTATCTGATCACCTAATGGTATGATACAATCAGGAGACATGTCATCCTTTGCCCTAAGCAAAAATCGCTATTTACAGAAGACTGATTTTGACAAGCATGAACTAGATAGAATCTATCAAAGTACCAATGAGGAACTTCCTAGACTAGGCCTTGGCCTAGGACTTGCACAAAAAACAAGATCTCTAATCCTAGAGATCTGACTTTGACAACTGCGACTGAGCAGAACTTCTGGAACCATGCTGAAAAACTATAGCCTAAGTTCTGTCCTAGGATCTGAGCAAAAATCGAGGCCAGAAATTACAGAAGACATATTACAAAAGTGATGGGACAGAACACCTAGAACCATAAAAAAATACCTCTCTCTTAGCCTTCATCCTATGACCTTATGCAAATAACAAGATCTCCAGCTACAGAGATATTTATCATCACCCACATCTGAGCGGAAATATTTCTGACACCATAAAAAGACCTTAAGGTGTGTAAATAAGTGAGTGTGGAGCCTGTAGTTGTTCCATGCCAGTATGCTTCAAGGTTGGAGAAACCCTGAATCTCTTAGGCCAAGGGAATTTCTGTTCTAATTTCCCCAATAGCTAGTCTGTCTATGCAAAAAGAAAAAAAAAGAAGAACCATAATACTTTCTTAAGAAGATCAATATCTCTGATGAACACAGATACAAAGATCCTCAACAAAATTCTGGCAATTAGAATTCAATGCATCATCAAGAAGGTCATTCACCACGACCAAGTAGGTTTCATCCCGGGAATGCAAGAATGGTTTAACATCCATAAATCAATCAACATAATGCACCATATCAACATAAAGAAAAACAAAAATCATATGATCATATCAATAAATTCAGAAATAGCATTTGCTAAGTTCCAACACCCATTCTTGATATAAAATCCTCATCAAGATGGGAATGAAAGAAACTTTTCTCAATATAATCAAGGCCATTTACCACAAGCCAATGGCAAACATTATTATTAATGGAGATAAACTAAAAGCCTTTCTCCTAAAATCTGGTACAAGAGAAGACTGCCCTCTCTCACCACTCCTATTCAATAAAGTACTGGAAGTACTTCCTATAGTGATTAGGCAAGAAAAATGTATCAAGGGCATCCAGACAGGAAAGGAAGAAGTCAAGCTCTCACTGTTTGCAGATAACATGATACTATATTTAGAAAACCCTAAAGACTCTGCCACAAAGAACTAGAAACCATAGATTCATATAGAAAAATGGCAGGCTACAAAATTTACACTCAAAAGTCAGTGGCCTTTTTATACATGGATAATGGCAAAAAGGCACATGAAAATGTACTTCACATCACTAATCATTAGGGAGAAGTTAATCAAAAAAACATCAGGGGGAAAAAGGGGGGTAACCAAGACCAAACAGGTTAAAGACCACCAAGTAGTAAGCTAGACGCAGAGGGGACCACTTGCTTTAGCAACCCTGGGGGGCGGGTGCTAGGGTAGCGGAGAGGATATGGGAAGTAGGACGGGAACGGAGGTGGAGGGAGGATTTTTTGGTGATGGGAGTTTCCCTGATTTTATGTTAATTTGTACCTAAAATATGATTGCCAACAATATGTAACCCAATATGTTTAAAATAAAAATTATATTATTAAAAAAAACAATGAAGTACCATCTCACAACACAGACTGGCACACATCACAAAGAACAAGCATAATCAGTGCTGTTGGGGATGTGGAGAGAAAAGAACTCTGATTCACTGCTGGTGGAAATGCCATCTAGTCCAGTTTTTATGGAAAACAATAAGCAGATTCCTTAACAAACTGGAAATTGAATTCCTATATGATTCAGCTATTTCACTTTTAGGAATGTACCCTAGGAACACAAAAATACAATTCAAAAATCCCTTTCTCACACCTATATTCATTGCAGCACTATTTTGAATAGCCAGACTCTGGAAACAACCAAGATGCCCTTCAACAGATGAATGACTAAACAAACTACAAACTGTGGTACATATACATCATGGAATATTATGCAGCCATCAGGAGAGATGAAGTCATGAAATTTTCCTATACGTGGATGTACATGAAATCTATTATGTTAAGTAAAATACGTCAGAGGGAGAGAGATAGACACAGAATAGTTTCACTCATTTGTGGGTTTTAAGAAAAATTAAAGACATTACTGTAATAAAGTTCAGATACAATAGAGTTAATGGCTGGAAGGGCTGGAAGGACCAGCTCACAATTTGAAGCTCACCACAAAGAGTGGTGAACTCTATTAGGGAAATAATTATACAAACAACTAACATGACAATGTTAAAGAATGAGAGAAGTAGAATGCTTGTCGTGAATATAGGCAGGTGAGGGGGATGAGGAAGCGCGTTGATAGTTGGGAATGTTGCACTGGTGATTGAGGGTTTTCTGTTTATAACTGAAACCCAACAACAATTATGCTTGTAATCATAGTGCTTAAATAAACATTTATATTTAAAAAAAAGGAGTTGCTGGTCTGGGTTTTCTTTTTTTTTTTGGTCCTGTTCTGTTACCTTTTTCTTCTTTTTTTCCTTTCTTCTTCTAAATGGATATTTTTAACACCTACATGAAGCTCTATTTTTTCTCTTTTTTGTTTGTATTTTTTTTCTTCTCACATATCTTTTCTTATATCTACAAAGAGTCACATTACTGGAATCACCATAATCAGCCTCATAATTGGAGGGGGGAAAATGGATGGTATCAAGACCAGACAGTCATATGTTCATTTGGTGGAAATAAAAAATGATCAGACTTGAATACCAAATGCAAAGTCAACAACAATAGTATCAATACCCAGTCTCAACAAATCTATACAAGTTGGAACAGATACACTAGCATTACAGGGGGTAGAGGAGGCAGTTGGGAGATGCATGCAGGGACAGAGGTGGAAAGAGGACAACACTGGTGGTGGTAATGCCCATCATTCATTGCCACTATGTGCCTTAAATATTACTGTTAGAGATTTGTAATTCACTTTGACCACAATAAAAATTAAAAAAGATGAAAGTGGGGACCCGGGAGATAGCATGGAGGTAAGGCGTTTGCCTTTCATGCAAAAGGCCATCGGTTCAAATCCCGGTGCCCCATATGGTCCTCCGTGCCTGCCAGGATCAATTTCTGAGCATGGAGCCAGGAGTAACCCCTGAGCACTGCCGGGTGTGACCCAAAAACCACCAAAAAAAAAAAAAAAGGATGAAAGTGCATGTTTATGTTCATATGAATAGGTGAGCATAGATATACATGTATATTTTTGCAATATTTATAACCTAGATTTTTAAATCATACTATCATTTTTCAGTTGTTGGGGAAGGAAAATATGTTGTCTTTAGTTGTGTCTTCAGGAGTCACTCCCTAGCCTGGGTTTGAACAAGTTGGCCACAAACAAGTCAAGTAACTTAAATCCTGTTTTATTCTCTTCTTATCTCTTATTTCTGAGGTGTTTATAGAATAGATGCTTATATAAAATAGAAATATTTTATTGTGTTAAGAATTTTTATCTCAAATTATTTTTTATGCTTTGAGTTTCTTTGTCTTCAATTTTTAGATATTGGTTATATTTCTCAATCTTTGTCCAAAACTTATTTTTTTTAAATTGAATACTTTGAAGAAGTGGTACTAAGTTCTGTTTGTATATTCTCACTTTCTTAATAGCATATATCCTTTCCTAACTAAGCTTAGTTTTACTTTCCTTTTTACTTTCCTAAAGTTCTTGGAAGCTTCTATGTGATCATTATAATTTTAAAAATAAATTCAAGTAAATTAATAAATATATAGATAAAACAAGCAGAAGTCAGTCAGTTTCAGTACAACTATCTAAGGAAGTAAAATAAAACCATCAAAAGCATATTTTAAGACTTTTAAAAATATAACTAGTGCTTAATATGTGAGTCTTAAAAATACAAATACATAATAACCTTAATCAGGTCTAAAAGTACAGATTTATGAATAAGACACTTTACTAAGCATATATATTTACTTCTTTCTCATCCAAAAATTCCATTTAAAATAACAGAATGAATATAATAATATTAATAAATCACAAGCAACATGACTATGATATATAATTAGAAATTGAGTTTAAAACCAGTATTAACATTTTAGATAATGTATGAATACATGAAATGAGGTGACTTCAAAATTCAATAGAAATGCAAAATGATCATGACTCTCACTGCCAGACTAATTTGGCAATATAACTTTTATTCCAAAACTTACTTTTATTAGAATTTATAATAGTTTCCTATATAGGATTCCAGAAAATACTGACTCCTCTATCTGACATTTTCTTATAAGATATAGTCCAATCTTCATACAATTTTGTTTTATTTTCTTCCTACTAATAGTTAAATCTCACTAAGAGCTAATAGCTTATTTGCTTTCCACCTCTTTCTAACTATTGTCTCTCTTCCATTTATTTTCTAAATATTTTCAAGTTATTTCTCATTCTGCATTTCAGATCTGTCCTAATCTACCATTATAAAAACATTACCTATATTAAAAAATTAAAGTCTAAAGTATCACCCTACTTTTGTGAGCACCAATTAATTTGATTTTCTTGTGTAAATTGATACTGATGGAACCACATCTTTTCTATGAGTTTGATTATATCCTTCAGATTTATTTGGCAGTTAATGTTGAAATCTCTTTTTTTGTTTGTTTTTCATTGGTTTGCTTTTGGTCGATACCTGTCCTTTATCAGGGAATACTCCTAGCTCTGTGCTCAGAAATCACTCTTGAAGGCTCAGGGGACCATTTGGGATGTTGGGAACCAAACCTGGGTCCCAGGTTGGCTGCATGCAAGGCAAATGCCCTACTGCTGTGCTATGGGCTCTACCACATGAAATCTCTTGATATTATACATGTCAGTATAATTATATAATGTTACATATCTCTCTAGCATGAATATCATCAAAAGATTCTGAATATTTTTTTCTCTAGTCTTCCTGGAGAAGTGTCTGTTCATTTCCTCTCTCCATTCTTTGATGGAGTTTTTAGGTTTTGTAGTGTTAACCTTGGTGAATACATTGTATATCCTAAATATCTAATCTTTATGTGATGTGATGAGTACAAAAATATTCTCCTACTCATTTAGATGTCTTCTAAAGTTAGCCCATGTTTATTTTACCATACAGAAATGCTTAATTTGATATATATGCAATTATTCAGATTTGATGGTATAGCCATCACTAATGGCTTCCCTGAGGTCTTAGTTTGAATGTTCTGCCTATGCTTTCCTCAATGAACTTTATGGATTCAGGTCTAATCTTAAAGTCATTAATCCACTTTGAATTGACTTTTTTGTAAGGTGTGAGTTAGGGATTGATTTTTATTTTCTTATATGTGTTTTTTTAATTGTTCTAATGCCATTTATTAAACAGACTGACTATTTCATTTCAAGTTCTTGGCTCCTTTTGTTAAAGATTAATTGACCATATACTAGGGGATTTTCACTAGACATTCTATTTTGACCTATCAATCTGAAAGTCTGTTTTTTTTCCCCAAACCATGCTGTTTTGATCACTATGGCTTTGAAGGAGAGCTTCAAGTTAAGTAATGAGATTCCTTCCAGTTTCTTGGTTTTTATTATGATTTGACTATCCTAGGTTTTTATAGTTCTACAAAAACTTTATAATTGATTGTTTTTAGCCCATGAAGAATGTTTGAATAGAAATTTGAATGCTTGAATAGGATTTGAATAGGGATTGCATTGACTCTAGATAGTAGTTTAGGTAAAATGGTCATTTGATAAATTTAATTCTTCCAATCCATGAGCATGGAATGTTTTTCCATGTCCTTAGGTCGTCTTCAATTTATTTCTTAAACGTTTTTAAGTTATCAAAAGAGTTTTAAAAGGGGCTAATCTTTTTTAAATATACATTATGTTTATTTTGAGCAGTGTGAGATACAATTCTTTCACAGTTATATTTAAGGCACATAGTGACAGTGAATTAGGGCCATTCCCACCACCATTGTTGACCACCCTCCATCCATGTTCCCAGCATGCATCCTATATCTCTACCCTTTGTCCCCTGGACTGCTAGAGTTACAGTCCCTTTTGTGTATAGCTTGTTGTAGATTGGGTCTAAAAGTGGTTAATCTTTTCTTGAGTTCAGAGATTCACAAGTATATGAAAAATATTATTGGATGTATATTACAGAGTAATCTCTAGGCGAGTATAGTCATTGCAAGACAATGAAGTCTTAGACATACAAACCAAAAGGAAATGAATTCTGGTGACAATTTGAGCCCCTCTGTGGTCAAATTTCCAGGTGTTAATATGTCAGAGAAATACAATGATTTACTTTGAGTGAAGGATTAAGATGAAACATGTTACCCTCTTGACACACAGAAACCTATGATATTCACTTTTTTTTTCTGGTTTGTATTAAGTTTTTTCCACTTGGGGCTCCTTGTTACAGCAGGATATAAAAATGAATATAATATCTTTTGCAATTCTTGGTAAGCAGATTTTGAATTGGAGATTAGCATGCTGGGAGTTTATTGTGGAAGTTCCTAGCATTAATTCTATGTGACTAGAAAAAAAAGGATTGAGTGGACAAGTAAATAGCTAAAGACATCAAAGAATCTAAAGTGATAGAAACAATAAGGGAAAAATCTAATAATAGTTGAAATTGAAACCATAAAAGTCCTTGAAAGTATTTAATACTTTGATTTTTACTTTGAAAAAAAATGAGTGAATTTAAATGAGAACATTCATGTAATGTGATACATATGTTATATGTGCTATGTAAATTATTAGAATTTATGTGTTTTTAAGTTCTCGTAAATGCCCTCTTAATAAGATAGTTTTATAAATAGTTCTACTTTATTAGCAAGCATGTTTCATCTGAAAGAAGTTCTCTAATTCATCAAAGGTCACATAGATGATAAGATCTGTATTTACAATCTTTGACTCATACTTAATTATATCATTTAAGTTCAGGTGAAATTGGTTCATTTTATGATCTTAACTATATAAAAATATTCAGACATACAATTCAAGCTCCCACTATTATGAAATAGTATTTGTTAAGAAATCTTAATTCTTCCTCTATTGATAGAAAATAAATTTATATTTTTAGAAAGTTTACCAGTTATCACTTTTACAAATTTTGACTATCTATATGTACATTTGTGTTTTTAATTTTTAGGTTGAAATATATAAAAAGGACTTTGAAATTAATTTCAGTAAAAATAACTGTAAAAGAAATGGGGCTGGAGTGATGGCTCAGTGGTAGGGCATTTACCTTGCATGCAGCTGATCCAGGAAAAACCTTGGTTCAATCCCTGGTTTCCCATATGATCCCCAAGCCAGGAGCAATTCCTGAGTACAAAGCCTGAAGTAACCCTTGAGAGTCACCAGGTGTGCCCCCCCAAAAAAAGGAAAAATAAGAAATGGTAAAGGAGTTAGTAATCACTATTAATCCTTGAAAAGACTTGACTAATTTCATTAGGAACTGGAGCAGTATCACAAAAGTTAAGGTGCTTGCTTACCTTGCATGAGACTGACCCAAATTTAATCACCACATCCCAAATGGTTCTGTGAGTATGTTATAAATAATTCTTGAGTGTAGAGCCAGAATAAC
The DNA here is from genome assembly GCA_004027635.1 of Crocidura indochinensis. Classification (NCBI taxonomy): domain Eukaryota; kingdom Metazoa; phylum Chordata; class Mammalia; order Eulipotyphla; family Soricidae; genus Crocidura; species Crocidura indochinensis. The sequence continues at coordinate 38,391 of PVKC010001152.1, forward strand.
TAGTGAGCACTGATCTGTGATCCAAAAACCAAAGGAAAAAAAAAGATGACTAATTTTAAGGGAAGCTCAGGAATGCAAGTGGAACTTTGGAACTGGACCTTTATTCTCTTATAATAATCACTCATTTGTTGTGAGCCTTTGGTGGAAAAACACCTCACAGTATCCACAATTTACTCTGCTAAAGAAATCATTACTTACTACCTGAGTTGGTTTTTTTTTTTTTTTTGGGGGGGTCACACCCGGTAGCGCTCAGGGGTTACTCCTGGCTCCATGCTCAGAAATTGCTCCTGGCAGGTACGGGGGACCATATGGGGCACCGGGATTCGAACCGATGACCTTTTGCATGAAAGGCAAACACCTTACCTCCATGCTATCTCCCGGGCCCCTACCTGAGTTGTTTTTATTGTAATAAGAGCACACTTTGTTTCTGTTGAAGAAGAAATATTATTTTCACTTAAGATTAGAAAATGGCATATTAATATTAACACTCCCTTTCCTTGTTTTGTTATGTAGCAACACATTTGGTATGGATTAAAAATTTTAGAGCCACAGACTGTTTCTGCAAGTGTTTAATGATTTAAAAATATTCAAAAATGATTCCTTTCTGAAAAATAAAAAGCCTAGAGTTGTGATGTTATCCAGTTTTGTTTTTTCACTTGGCCTCCTTTTAAAAATATAATTTATTAAACATCATGGTTTACAGAGCTGTTTATAATACAATAGTTTTTTCCAACAGTTGCTCATGATTGAGTTTATGTCATATGGTGTACAACATCCTTCACTTGTGTACATTTTCAGCCATCAATATCCTCAATTTTCCTCCTACCTTCACCCTGACTGACTCTGTGGCAGATGTTTCCCCCATTCTGTATATTCAGTATTATTTAGACATAGCGTTTTGTGATATGGTCACTTAAAGAGTATCATACATATCACTTTCAGCACTCAAGTATGGCCAGAATGATCATTTCCAAATGTTATTATTATAGTGGTCACTTCTCTGCCCTCACTGCATTCTTTGTGGCAAGCTTCCTACCATGGACTAGTTCTCCTGGCCCTTCTCTTTATTGTCTCTGGATATTATTACCATATTATTTTATTTTTATCTTATAAAATGAATGTGATCATTTTTTGCCTAACCCTCTCCCTCTGACATATTTTGCTCAGCATAATACTCTCCTTATTCATCCATATATACACAAATTTTTTGACTTTAGTTTTGCAAACAACTACACAGTATTTCATTGTATAGATAAATCACAGTTTCTTTATCCATTCATCTGTTCTTGAGCATTTGTATTGTTTCCAGGTCTGGCTTTAATGAATAATATATGTGCAATGAACATAGAAATTAAAGATGGCTTTTTTTGCATTGTGTCTTTGGGTTCCTAGGGCATATTTTTAAGGTGGCATTTTTGGGTCATATGGAATCAATACCTAGGTTTTTTTTTTTTGAGGAATATCCATATTTTACCACAAATGTGTGCAATATCTCATTACTGTTTTTACTTGCATCAACCTGAAGATTAATGATGTGGAGCATATTTTCATGTGCCTTTTGATTATCTATATTTCTTCTTTGAGAAAATGTCTCCTTATCTCTTTTTCCTATTTTTGAAGGGATAGGATATTTTTCTTGTTAAGTAGTACATGTGTCTTATATATCTTATTTATTAATCCTTTATAAGGAAAGTATTATATAAATAGTTTATCCCATTCCATGGGTAGTGTTTGCAACTTAAGAGTAACTATCTCCTTTGAGGTGTAGAATCTTCCTAGTTTAATTTTGTCCCATTTGTTTATCTTTGCTTCTACTTGTGTGGTCAGCGGTACTTTATCTCGAAAATGCCTTTAGTTTCACTGTCATGGTGTGTCCTGCCTACATTTTCCTGTATGTACCTTATGATTTTAGGTCTCATATAAAGGTTTGTCTCTCTGTCTCCATTTCCTGGGACTGTGTGAGCACTGAACAGCTGGAGTGGAGCTTCACAGCTCTCCTCCTCCTGGTACTTCTCTTTCCTTCAGAGAGCACTGACCTGGCATGAAAATAGCTCTTCTAAATCAAAGAGGACCTAGTTATTGATCTGGTTGTCTGCTTCCATTTCTTGTGACTGTGTGCTGGACTTCTCTTAAGTGATGACCAAAACTAGTATAAATGATAAATATTATATTTCTGCATCCATCTTCTCTTCCCCTTTCTATGGATCCTGAGGTATTATCTAGTTATTTATTGCAAAGGACCATATTCCAGTACCAATAGGAATTATCTCCCTGATAATGATAGATGAATGAAATAAGTAGTTTTTGTTGTTCTTCCTTGTATTCTGATCCCAAATCAGAGAGACTCAAGTTTCAGAATCATTCTCATCTGAAGAATTTTTGTTTTCACTTGAAGAGACAATAATTCATTGACTGCAAAAAAAATTATTTTTGAATGTTTAATGGAAAATCCTAAAGCACAAAGGATGACTATCTTTAGCTTTCTGCAAGAGTTTTAGCACAGTTTAGAATTCTTCACTACATTTTGTCCATCTCTTCACCTCGCTAATTTACAATGTCATTCCCATTAAGTGTACAAAACAAAAAGCAACATTTTTTTTATTTTCAGAAAAAGAAGTAACTTCTATTTTTATATACAAACACTTTGTGATTTTGATGTATGTTATGGAAATACAGTAGATGTATTTTATGATACTAAATCCGAAAAACCCTACAAGGTAACGATCCCTGCTCAGCATCACTCATTCAAAATCCTTAAGCAGATGACATTCAAAATCCTTAAACAGATGACACTTGCCAATATTTAAATGTGCAGACATTAGCCTCACTCTTAAACCTGTAAAAAACTTAAATAATACTATACTGTTTTTTGGGGCCAGAGAAATAACATGGAGGTAGGGCATTTGCCTTTCATGCAGAAGACCGTGGTTCTAATCCTGGCATCCTATCTGGTCCCTCAATCTTGCTAGAAGCAATTTCTGAGCCTAAAACCAGGAGTAATCTCTGCCAGGTGTGACTCAAAAATCAAAATATATATATTATATTATATTGTTTTTTATAATTGTTGCTAATACATAAACTGTATGTTAAAATGCTAAATGAAATGTTAAATGTTAAAACAAGGACATTCAAGTTAACCTTCTACAGTATTTTAAAATTTTGGAAGGCAACCTAAACACCTTAATCTTTCAAGAAATGAGGCTTCCAGAATTTTATCCACATAGAGTCAAACATTTAGGTTCAACACATTGATAAAAAGATTTTTATTCATAGATCTGGCTATATTAGCTCTCAGGAATTGGAGAACTCACCTGGGGAAAGGAACTCTCTCAGAGACTTTCATCTAATTAGTCAGGGTTGTTGGCTATATATAGATAATAAATACCTTGCTATGATTTAATTTTGTTTGTTGACCCACTCAAATCATTTATAATTTAATTGAAAATCAAATATTTATTGAATAGTTATTAAAAATCTAGGATACAGAGTAAAAAACTTTAGACTTTGTATTGACTTCAATGATTCAGGAAAAAGAACAAATTCTTGTAGAGACTTTGCAAAAATTATACTTAGAAATATATTAATTGGAAACTAAACTCAAATAAATAGATATGTAAGGATGTGCTTTTCTATTTGGGATTTTGTATAAAATGAAAAGAGATGTGTAAGAATTTGTTTTTTCTCTTAGAGTTTTTGTGTGAAATCTATATAATCACAGGCTTTAAGTATAAGTTTGAAAAAGCAAGAAGACCTGGAAACAGGTATTTTTAGTATGATTGAAAATCTCTATTTGTGGATTTAAGTTTCTTCTACATCTTCTATACTTTAAAATCTGATACACTTGAGAGTAGAATTGGGACTATCTCTTCTTGTTCTTAAGGATTTGAAGAGGGCCTGACATGGAGAGTGAAAAAAATAAAATGTTCTTGAATGAAGTAAAGCAGGAGCTAAACTCTTACTAACTAAAATAACTTTAAACAGAATTAGTCTTACCTTGAATACTAACTTTTTAGTTAGTAATTATTTCATCATTGCATTTATTTATTACATTTATTTTATTCAGTGCATTCATTTCATCATTACATCATTTAGAGATCATCACAATTACAGCATTTATGCCCTCTATTTCAATACTTGCAACAAACTAAACATTTTTAAAAGTAAATTCTTTTTCAAAATTTTTAAATTTTATTAAATTTTATTTTATATTTTGGAGTATCCCCAGTAGCAGTCTGGAGGCCCAGGAGCCCATTCAAGTGATCTCAATTTACCAGGTCAGTGGTTCAACCTAAGGACCCAAGAAAGCCATGTTGCTTTTCAGGGATCTAGGGCCAGCTGAGGCCAGGGGTCTTCAGGACTGTGCCAGCTGATATTTCAGAGACTATGTAGTATTATAGATAAAATTTTAGTTAGACATTTGCAAGACATGAATCTTAATGCCTGTATTATCTCTCTGTCTCCTGAAGCTTCCTTTTATTAGGAAGCTATTCCAGTGATACTTTTTCTCTCTGAAAAATATACAGATACTCCTCGCTTAACGACCAAGTTCCTTTTCAACCACTTGGTTGTTGAGTGAATTGGTCATTAAGTGAGGAACTGCATGTACTGTATACAGTAGTACAGTATATGCATAGTACTTGACAATATAGTACTCTGAATAAGTAAAATAATGAGAAAGATCAAACTGAAAACTTCTACTTGTTTTAAATTATGTAGGTTGTATAATTTACATACAATACTATATTGTATTACAGAACATAAAATTAGTAAAGTAGGCACATCAAAGCACCAAAAATCACAGTTCTGTATTGTAGAGTATACAAGATGGAAAAGGGATATTTAAAAAAAACCAAAAATTAAATTCAGGCTATCATTTTAGTCAATGAATCCTTCAAAATCTTCATCTGTGTCATCATCAGAGCTATTATCAGGAGCTGCTGAAGGCCCAGGTAAGGGACACGATAGATTAGAAATTGAAGCATTGGTAGTACATGGTTTTAACTTTCCAAAAGTATCCACTTAGAGTGGTCTGCTTTAACATTTTCTTTTTTCTTCATATATTTCATGATAGCACTGTAAAACTTTACTTATTTGTCTTTCCACTTTGTGAATCATTAAACATTCGGATTCATACTCTCTAGTTCCAACATAGCTGCATTCACTTTTGAGAACACACCAGCTAATTCCTTCACAGTAAACTTCTTTGCTACTTCTTCCATGTTTTCATTTTCTTATAAACAGCTATACTGTACTGTACATACAGTATAGCTGAATATAGTGTTTTTTCATTGCGTCACACAAAAAAAATAATTTACTGCTGAAATGTGAATACTGACCAGGAAAACAGCAGTAAGGACCTCAGAATAGTATACATTAGCCATGAATGACGTTGAGACGGAAGGCTGCTACCACATTCTAGCATGTACCTGGGTGAGATGGTCGTAAGTATTAGTGAAGGTTGTAATGGTGAGGAGATGGTCATAATTGTGAGCAGTCGCTAAACAGGTCATTAAGTGAGGAATATCTGTATACATAGTACAAAAAGTATTAAGTAAAAAGTATATGCATACTACATATTTTACCTGCATTCATTTATAAAACATGTATGTTTATTGTCCTATGACTTTAGAGAACATTTTCAAATATAAATTAATCTACCAATCACTGTGATCGAGAGAAAAGTAGACATTTTAAGATATACCAAATTAGGCAGTGCTGATTGTAGTCCCAGAGTTCTTCCTAATGGTCTTTGGGATGTTTCTAATCTCCAGTTCGATTTTTTTCTCACGTTTATTTTTAAGGATCAAGTCACCAAAGAACATATCAAGCAGAGAACATTAAATCATAGGTTGTATCTTTATTTTGAGTTAAAATAATCAGTAATACATTATAGTTTACTAAATATCTCCCAAGCTGCTTCTGTTTTCAAGACTGACGGCATTTTCTAATTTATCAGTGAAAGAAAACTGGTATTTATTTTGCTATAATATAACCACTGCTTAACCCTTAACCTTCTTGCTGCTGAAGGTGTTTGGAAATGTAGCATGGAAGGAAGGCCATGCTACCTTTCACCTAGTTTAGTATTATGTTAGAAAATAAAGGCATTAAAAAAAACTTACCAAAGTACCATTTACATACTGTTGATTATATTTTATGTATACAGAATTCCCACTCCAAACCCATAACCAAAGTACCCACTTCTTTCCACCAGTGTTCAGAGGACATCTTCCCATCCACCCTTCCTCCCAGGAAAGCTCTGTCCTATGAACCATATTTCCAGCTTTGATAATTTCATCTGCTTGTGCAAACAAAGGATGTTTTTAGAGTCAAATGCATGCTAAATTATAGATAATTTAGTATAAGGATACAGCATGTAGAGTGTGGTGGTGTCTGTGCTAACGGCTGTGGGAATTGTGAATGATTAAGTACCCTGACAGTGAAAAATCATGTAGCTTTCATTTTTAATTGATACTTGCATGTGGTACATAGTGTTGTCAAGGAATGAAAAACAATACTAAAATGAGAAGACCTGGATTTTAGACCATTTTATCATAAATTGTTCGCTAATTTAGATAGCTCAAGAACAACACAAAATAAGATGATGCAATTTGAATTAGATAAGTTATAGACATGTTTGAAACTAAGCCATATTTGTATCCCATCTGAAAGATGATAGTCTTTTAGAGCAAAGTTAAGGTAGTGTAAAACCCTGCCCTTTTCGTAGATTAAAATGTTATCTGTGATATTTTTCTACATGTAAGATCAATATCTTACTGTGTTCTTTAAATATAAGAATAAGGTAGGGGATCATATATGTAAACATGTTTTGAAACTTAATTTAAATTTATTTGCAAATACTTACAGAGAAATTCAATTAATCATTTTAAATTGTATAAATAGGATCAAATTCATATTTTATCTATAATATTTTATTTCTATATTTTGTAGATGAGTATGTGTATTTTGACAATCAGAAAAAATAGCAAAATAAAAAAACAATTAAGAATTTGTAATTCGGGGCCGGGCGGTGGCGCTGGAGGTAAGGTGCCTGCTCTAACCTAGGATGGATCGCGGTTCAATCCCCCGGTTCCCCATATGGTCCCCCGTGCCTGCCAGGAGCGACTTCTGAGCGAATAGCCAGGAGTAACCCCTGAGCGTCACCAGGTGTGGCCCAAAAACCAAAAAAAAAAAAAAAAGATTTTGTAATTCATGAGTCATGTTATTTCAGATATTTGGGATATTACCAAACCAATAACTATGTAGTGGGGAGAAATTAAAAATTTCATGTATTGGGGCCAGAGTGATCATGCAGCAGTAGGGCATCTGCATTGCAAGAGCGATGGCACAGTGGTAGGGTGTTTGCCTTGCAAGTGGCTAACCCACGATGGACTACAGTTTGATCCCCCAGGTGTCCCATATAGTTCCCTGAGCCAGGAGCAATTTCTGAGTGCATGGCTAGGAGTAACCCCTGAGCGTCACTGGTGTGGCCCAAAATAATAAAAGAAATCATGTATGATTTTTGATTAATGGTGGTTCTGTTTGGAGACTTCTGTGGATAATACAAGGTTTATCTTGTATTATCTCTGCATTGCCTCTTTCAGTCTGTCTTGGCTTATGTAATAAAAACAACCAAGATATAATAGTAGAAGCAGGCCAATTTAATATAAGTGTGTGATACTTCATTGACATGATACCTACTCATGTATCATGAATAGAACAAACTATTTACTTTTATATATTCTAAGTAATCATTATAGTTTAGGTAATACAGTTACAATAGTTGTAACTGTTGACTTTAATGTACAAAGTCACTGCATCTCATCAGTACCAAAGACTGTACTTCTAGAACTTCTTATATTACTTTTGTCTGCCATTTCCCATGCCTCCCTATACTGCTTGGTAATTTTTATAAAAATCCAAGACCATAGGTTTACTGTATTTTAATACTATTTACTTGCTTGTTTATCTCATGTACCGCATACAAATGACAACAGCCTGTTTTTTTTTTTTATCTTTTTGCTAACTTTTCTTATTTGATGTAGCAGAATACCCTTCAGCCTCATCCAAGCTGCAGGGAACTGAAATATTTTATGTTGAATAATTTTCAATTTTGTGTATAACACTATTTAACTATTCATATATTATTATAGGCCATATAAGCTGTTTCTATATCCTGACTCATCTAGGCAACATTGCAAAGAACATAGATGTGTGGATAGCTTTGGAATTTATGTTTGTATGTTTTGGGAGTAAATGTCAAGAAGTGGAGTTGCCTCTTCATACATAAACTCTTCTTTTTTGTGTTGTTTTATTTTGCTTTGTTTTGGGGACCACATCTGACTGTGCTTAGGAATTACTTCTGGCTCTGCACTCATGAATTAAATCTGGAGGTGCTCAGGGGACCAAAAGGAATGCTGGAGATCAAACCTAGATAGGCCAGGTACATGGAATAATAAGAGAAATAAGGCAGACTTAGCACTTTACTCTCTGTACTATCATGACAAACCCAAAGTTAACTCTTTTATTTATATATACTATTTCCCACAGAGAATGAATGAGTCTTTATACACTTTCCATAGAGACATGATATTTGTACTGATTGTGAATGAAAGTTATTTTTCCTGGGGCCCAGGAGATAGCATGGAGGTAAGGTGTTTGCCTTTCATGCAAAAGGTCATCGGTTCGAATCCCGGTGCCCCATATGGTCCTCCGTGCCTGCCAGGAGCAATTTCTGAGCATGGAGCCAGGAGCAACCCCTGACACTGACGGGTGTGACCCAAAAACCAAAAAAAAAAAAGTTATTTTTCCTACACCCCACCAATATTGGTTGTACCCACTTTTTGAAAAATATGTTTAATAGATATTTAAAAGCTCATTAAATTATTAGAAAAAACAAAGCCTCCAAAACAGTTGAAAAAATGAGAACAGTTAAAGGAAGGATGGTGACATATGATAAGTTGTTTGGAGGAGAAGAGAACATAGTTCTAAGAAACTAGAATATTTTACTTTGAGTAATCAAGAGTGCTGATAAACACTTAAGTAATTCATTCAGACATTAACTTTTCAAAAATTGAAATAGATTATTTTAAAAATTACAATAAAGAGAAGTATTGAAAGCATGATTTGAGTTGTTCCAATTAACTAGAAAGTTTAGGATTAGAAAGAAACAATTTTCTGACAATAAATATCACCAATATATTTATCACTGGCTTGATTTAAAAAAATCTTAAAACCTCTCTATTAAAGCTGCAATGAAATTATGACTTCAGCAGAGAGCTAGATTTATAGAATAGAAATTTAATGGGATTTTTAGGGAAAAGGCAGAATATTTAATATGAGAACCTTGCTCTTTCTAGAGTTTATTTTCATTCCAGAGAAAATTGAAGAGTTGATAGAAATTAGAGTTTAGATCTATAAAATAGTCACAGTCGATTCAGAATAAATCTTGGCTCAACTAAGTTCACAGCAACAAAATTTTTGTACTAATATTTTTTATTAATTTTTTCAAGTTAATACTTTTTATTATAACACCATGATTTATCAAGTTGTTCATAATAACTTGTTTCAGGCATTAAATGTTCAAACACCAAACCCACCGCCAGTGTGATCTCTCCATCACCACCCACCACCCTAGTCTGCTCCCTTTCAGACACAAATAAATTTACTTCATATTGTTCATTACAAAACAAAGGCAAATAAAATTATTAAAACTTAGATCAATATGGTCAATTTAAAATTGTGTTTTTATATCTCTAATGGCCTAACTACAGTCATTCTAATGATTTGACTGTGGTTGTGCTAGTTTAGCCTCTGTGTTACTCATTAGGCTCACTAAGCTTGGTGGCCTTCTATAGAACTTTCCTATCAAATATGCTGTGATCCTACCTGGATGACACTATTAACTTTTCACCCTTGCAGTCCAGGATCTAAAGATCTGGAACAAATTTAGTGGCTTGGCAATTTAATGAAGCCCCTTTATATGGCCAATCCTCACCAGAAAACGCAACAGCCTCTGCACACAACCACCATCTTCCCAGCAGAAAAACAGCCTAACTCCTCTACAAACTCCAAAAGAATGGCCCTGGAGAAATAGCACAGCGGCTTTTGCCTTGCAAGTGGCCGATCCAGGACTAAAGGTGGTTGGTTCGAATCCCGGTGTCCCATATGGTCCCCATGCCTGCCAGGAGCTATTTCTGAGCAGACAGCCGGGAGTAACCCCTGAGCACCGCTGCGTGTGCCCCCCCCCCAAAAAAAAAAGAAAGAAAATCATGACTTCCTCTATTCCTCCCCAAAAATCTGGTAGTCTGAAAACTCTGGGACCTACTCAATGGGGTGGGCAAGTGGTACCAAATTCCTCTTTCTCCCTGAATTCTCAGGAATTCACTGCCACATCCTCACTCAGAAAATGCCTTGTTTGACAAGGTAATTTTACTATTGTGCTAATATTCTTTTAGGAAAAGAGGAGAACTTTCGATTCAAATGATAATGTCCTTTTGAAAAATGTCACTTGGGTAATCTGAAGCAGCTATTTTGGGTGGAGGAATAGTGGGTGTCTGTGGGCCTCCATAAATAGTGGACATAGTTTATGGAAGGAAACAAGATTAGGAGAGTGGACTCAAGTAAATGGAAGCATTGTAGTTAGTCTTTAAGTGTTAGAGATTCATAGTAATTTTAAATGTGAGTCTCATCTGCAAATATTATGATGTATCCTAAATATAGAGCCTATATTTTCTGTGACATTATTTTACAAGAAAAAAACTATGACAACATAACTAAAGTATTTGGAGTTGAAGTCATCAGATTAATGTCAATCTTAAATCTGACAATATTTTCTTAGAAGAAAATGGATATTAAAATAGACAGATTCACACAGAAAAAAAAGGGCTAGAGACAGAAACTAGAGTTAAGACAATATAGATACTTCTAGGACTGATATCAGTTATCATAAACATAAAACTTGAGAAGGAATAAGCAAATAAATAGGACAGAAACATATTCTAATGGTGTCAGGGAATCGAATGAAATAGAGAATTTTAATAATTAAAATGTTATTATAGTATCAGGGAAAATATTAACAATGAAAATTATAATCGTTGACTATGAAGTTAAATAAAAGCAGTTAAGAAATACAGCAGGGAGATACCTATAGGCAACAAAGTAAGGGTAGACTCTTAAAGAATCAATTGAGGTGCTATGATTTACAATACTGCTGATACATTCTTGTGCACATATTCTAAAACCACACCCTCCACCAGAGACTGACAGATAGACTCCTTCCATCTACTCTGCCCACCTACCTGTCTTTTAAACTTATGTCTGTAAGCAGATTTTCTATTTCTAGTGACTGTTCATGAAGAGTTTCATAGATGAAGTTTCTCAGGAGAGATATGAGAGGCCTCAAAATATCAAGTCAAACTTTTAAGCTTGTCGTGTTCTTTTTTCATTTTAACTTATTTTTGATGGCTTTCCTTAATAATAAATACTGCTGTGCTGGAAATGGCAAAGTACTATGGCAGATACAAAGGTGGTAGAGACACAGTCTTGTCTCAGTGTTTTTTATTTATTTGAAAAAAAAAAAGAATGGAAACAATGATCATTCTTTGATAGACCACACAAAGAGCACACATGCTCTGCATTAAGGGCCAGGGATAAAGCCTGCCACCTGTGACTGGGGAAGTAAGTACTTGTAGTTAAAGAGAAACAATCTCAATTTCTTGAGCTTAAGTTCAATATGAGAAGCAAGAGGGATAACACCTGACCAAAGTCAGGCAAAGCATAGCAACATAAATTCTGAAGTCACCGTTCTAAGGTACCACTCTACTCAGAAAGTTACATAATTAAAATAAAGGCACAAATCTAAGAGAAAAAGCTTCATTGGAGAGTGATAGAATTACCTTAGAAGTAAAATCTAAAGGAGAGAAGGATGAGATAAAAGGTTAGAGAAATAAATTTTGACTAAAAACAAAAGCTTTCAGAAAATTGTGCCTTTTCAGCTTTCAATATATGCACTATTTCTTAAGCTTCCAAATAAAATCATCTTTATTAACACCTTCTACAAAGCTGCTCACATGTTGTTTTGCTTCAGCACGTCTGAACTCCAAATGGTTGTCATTAGTCATTCTGAAGCCTTAGTTTATTTTATTTATGACTTGCTCCAATAAACAGAGTATTCCTACATGAAATTTAATGTGAACTTTTGTCAGTGATTACTATTCAACATGTGGTCTCTAAACTCAGCTGCACCCCATAGTACTTAATGAGCACTCACTCAACCTGAATTTATAGAGCACTAGCTACTCAGCCAAAACAGTGCTAGGTGTTTCTCAATCTTGTTTCTCAAACTTCAATATTCATATTTATTTTACTGGGCCTTCATACTAGCCAATCCTTTACCATCAATTGAAATTGCAGAATTTGCTTAAATAAAAACCAGTGGCTACTTACATGATACATTAATTTTGATTTAGTGAGGCCTTTCTTGACTTACAGAACAATAAAAAGACATAGATGAATCTGTGGCTAGTTAAATATTTCTATCCTAACATTATGTATTTGTTCAACAGTTATTGAAATTAAGCATGTGCTAAGCACCGACTATATTTATGATGTTTCAATAAATGAAACAGATGAAAATTATAGGCTTAAATAAAACTTAATTTTAGGAGTTGCAGATAGACAATAGATGCAACTGAAAGGAAAATATATATGGACAGCATGTAAATGTTCCACTAAGAAGCATATTCAGTCCATATACCTTACCAAATTATTTAAGCCAGATTTTATACCAACTATCAAAAATATTTTCATCATGCCCACTATTAAATTGAAAATTCATCATTCACAAGCAATTTACATTGCTCAATAATCCTATACTTTATTTGAGATTAGGTAAAATTGTTATATATATATACATACACATAAACACACACATATATATACATATAGATATGTAGGCATATATATGTTGTTTACAACATATGTATTTTTTGTTTGTTTTTTGGGTCATATCCGGTAGCACTTAGGGGCTATTCCAGACTCTATGCTCAGAAATTGCTCCTGGCAGGCTTGGGGGACCATATGGGATGCCAGAATTTGAACCACCATCCTTCTGCACACAAGTCAAACACCTTACCTCCATGCTAGCTTTCTGGCCCCCAACTTCTAATTTTTTAATACCTATTTTTTAATCAACACCCTGTAATGCTCAGAAATTACTCTTGGCTATTTGCTTAGAAATTACTCCTGTTGGTCTTGGGGAGCTATATGGGATACTGGGAATCAAACCTGGGTTGGCCACATAAAAAGCAAATGCCCTACTCACATAGTAAATGATAAAGTTGCTAAAGACAATATTAGGGATACAAACAGCTGCATCTAAATAAGCTCAAATTAATGTTATTGGAGACTAGTGAATTACTATTTCTTTTATATTAATTTCTATAGTTTGAGAAATTTTTGGTTTCCACTGTGCCTTCCAGAGAATTTCTAAATGATTACCTTTCTTTAGTATAGTAGTCAATTTTGCTTTAGCCTCTCATATTTCACACTGCCAGTAAGTTTCATTACAGAATTTGTATGGTATAAAAAGGGGAAGCATGATATCACTTATAACCAAATTGAAAATTAAACTGTCAAATCAAGCTACTAAGTAATTATTTTATCTTTTACTACAAAATGTTCTTAAGATCAATTAGTTACATGGAAAAAAAAGCATAGAGCAAGGAATGAATAAATCAAACTTATATAAAATCAGACTCCTTAGTTCATGTTCTTATTTCACATATCTTGACATGGATTTCACTGGCAAGTTTCCTAACCTGACTTGGTTTTATTTACTCCATTTAAAAATAGTAAACAAGTTAATACAAAAAACAGTTCATTATATTGAGGCTATGACAATAATGCAGGTAAGAAACGTAGAAATTTTGAAGTTTGAGATAGTAGATCGCATGTACCCAGGTTTGACATATCACTAAATTCTCATTAGATGGCATTAGGTATTATATGACACATTTGGCATTATTAGGTAATATCTCATTAAATATCATTAGGCATTATATTTGAGAACAGGGTCTCATTCATATGTCTAGCAGAAATTTTTAGCTGCTGTATAAGGAAAATAGTGTCTGCAAACAATGAGATGTGTTATTTTCCTTTAAAGTTCTTTAAAATAATTTTTTTGAGAATTCATCTATCTGTGAATATAAAGAGGGACTTTAGTAGCAATTATAAATGACCACACTTAGATTTTAGTTCAAAACATTTGAATTAGATCACAATGAGGAAAGATATTGTTATTTGTGCCCAAGATTTTTATGTTTAATAGATTCAATGTTTCAAAAATAAGATATGTAAGCTGAATATAATTTTGTAAATTGTAACTTTTGTATACTGGGAAAAATATTTCTTTTTTAATTTTTTTCAAAATAATTTATTTCCTGTTGATCTCTGATGATCCTATAACAGCTTATAATTAGTCTTTAAGTCTGTACTGAAGAAAGTAAATGTTCTAAATGCCCTTGTCTTTACTACCATTGATTGACAGCTGTCACAACAAGGCTAAAGACATCTTGGAGATTAGCAGCTGGTTGTCAGTACCATACATAGAATGATTAGGGCACTAAACTAAAAGATATCTGTGAGCATGAATATATGTGTTTTTGTGAATATATGTTTAACATTATTTTTCTTTTGGAAATTCTGACTACTTGCTAGCATATGACTGCCAGACATTTGAAAAATGCACCCATCAGTAATTTCCAAGTCAACTGCTACATTCCAGGACATTTGACATTAAGTATTTTCTTTTTTGAAAAAATAGTAGTATTCTAGGTTACAGTTCTTCTGCATTTAGTTGAACAACATTCCTATTATTAATGCAGATATTAAAAGTAAAAGCAAAAAGTAGAGTGTCAACAATTTGTATGAAAATCATTATAGATCTATTTGACTATATTGTAAACTTGTCAAATTAACAGATTTACCTTTTAAGTGTGGAATCAACAATTTTTGGTTATAAAATCAAAGCATTTATTCTGTTAATTTTCTGCATTATTCAATAAGTAGATATACATATTTATTAAAGTGCCATGCATCATAACACTATATAACCCTCATATTTTCAGCATTGAAAATGAATGTGTATTTATTTATTTATTTATTTATTTTTTGTCCCCAATTTCCAATCCAGACCAGGCAAGGGTCTGGGTTGAAGTGTATATAGGGTGCGTTTGCTGTACCTCATTTATCTATACAGTCAGTGTGAGGAACACAGCCTGTGGTAAGAATTGGGAGGACTTATTATATTTTTTTCCTTCCTTCCTTTTTTATTTTTTTTCCTTTTATTTTTTTTTAATTTAAG